>JAJJWW010018252.1:0-23292 GCA_023531295.1 Papaver armeniacum
CCTCCGTGCGACTCCATTGCACCTGATAACTCAAAAGCAAACATAAGATACATAATTCACACGAAAAATAGCAAAGAAAGCATAAACTCTATATAGTAAATACGGTGTATTCTACACCTATCACGCCATTGAACCCATAGATGGTGTAGTAAGAAGACATCAGATGTTCATCATTCAATTCCATCTGTTTGAATGTATCGTAAAATAGAACGTTGATTGAGCTTCCTCCGTCGATCAGAACCTTCTTTATGTTGCTTCCTGATACTGGTAGCATGAGTACCAAGGGATCGTTGTGATCCTCCATGTCTTCTTCGATATCTTCAGCATCGAATGGCATCGGTACATTCATACATTTCTCGTGTTCATCAACTTCGGCTCCATCGATCTTGTACAGCTCACAGTAGTCCTCAAATTGCTTTCTCAACCTTTTTCCTATTTGGCTTAGTCGGTGAGGGTCGTTGGGTTCCGACGCGAAATGGTATTGATAAATTGATTTGCGCTCGAGCGATTGGACTTGTTTGCTTCACTGGTCCTATCTTTGGTTTCTGCCTTTTGAACATATTGCTTGAGATCCCCGGCAACAATCATCTTTTGGATCATTATCTTGAGATTCTTACACTTCTCTGTTTGATGACCATTGAAGCAATGGTACTCACGATGTAGTCTCTTGATTTCTCGGATCTTGGTGGTTTCCTTTCCCTTAGACTATGGGCCACTCGAGATTGGTTCGATCCTTGATTTCCTCAGGATGCGACCATCTGGTGTTAAGCTTTCAGTGTAAACTCCGATCTTCGAACTTCTTATCATTGCGTCGATGATCATCTCTTCGTCCTCTTTTGTCTTCGTTGAAATATTCGGTCGAACTGGTCCTCTTTGATCCGCTGGCTTGCTCCACTGAGTTTGTACGATGAGATTTTTGCACTTGTTCCCTGGGGTTGTCACGCTGTATTTCTTCCAACCTACAGCGTGTTTTCGATGATCACCCGAAGATCTCCTTTGCAGTGGGAACACTTCCATGAATCTCAATGAATAATGGGCTCATCCTATCCAGCCTCCCACTTGTAGTAAATTGATGCTAACCACAGGGTCTACATTTCCTATTGCTTGAAAGATCTTGTGCCACCTATCGGATACTCTGATCGTTTATTTTTGTATCATGCAGCTTGAGAAGAGCTTGTCCATTCCCCGCGTTGACGTTCTTGTTGTACATGTAACTTCTTAAGAATTTCTCGGTGAGTCAATGGTTGTGGGAGTCGATGGAGTTAGGTGGTTGGTTGTCAAACCAAGATAAAGCCGATCCTTCTGAGGCTTGAAGGGATGCGGGGTTGCTAGATCCGTGGAACATTCGGGAACGCTGGGATGAGACACTTTTGGGGAATGAGCCTGGGACAGATGTGCGATCGGCCGATGTGGTAGTGGCTTCTCTCATCACTTCCTCTAATATCCCCCCCCCCCCTTCCCTTGCCTTCAGTTGCTTAATTTCAGCCATCATCTCAGCACGAAGATTCTCCATTGAGAGTTGGTGATCCTCTCTTATAGCACCATCCCGATCTTCGATTCTCACTATCGAAATAGTCTTAATCCTCGTGGAACATAATACGGGTCGGATAACTGCTTCTCCGGCTACTCTTCGGTTTAATGGCTTTAGGTTGTGAATGTTGGCCACTACCATCCTCCGGTCTTGATTTGGCGGCGGTGCCTTGGAATTGGCTTTATCGTGCTGATTCTCTACTTCCGGACTATGGGCAATCCCTATCCTTGAGATCCTGGTTCTCTCGTGTGAGAAACGCGCATAACATCTATGTACACCTTGGTTTTTCGTTCTTGAGTTCTCATTTATCAGGCTGGATGGAGTGATTTGATCCCGGTTCGGAGTTCCCACTTGCGCTTGTTTACCAACATCTATAGTATGATCTTCTGTCTACAACTGGATCAGAGGGACGGAGTGGATCGATAAGAAAGACCGGAGCTCCAGGGGTCGCTGGGCCGACTGATTCGTCATCCAACGATGGATGGGCATCGGCGGTGGTTGGTTTTGTTCATCGTGAGTGGCATCCTATAGAGTGGTCATGCAACGTCGATTCCGCCACTCCTTCGCCTGAAGTTCTTGTTGCTTGCTTTGAGGTTCCTTTGGCCGCTGCAGCTTTGAGAGCCGTCATCGCTATAGTTGTGGCATCGAGAGGTGTGGGTACTTTCCTCTCCATCCGCTCTGTTTGGTACTTTGAGATTATCACATTTTTGTTTACTGCGTGCTACAACTGGTGTGGTTCTGTGTGTTTCTTTTGATGTTTCCTTAGCTTTTCCCGCGTCCTTTGTTTTATCCATATTCGCTCCTATGCAAAAATAAGAAGTTGGCAAGGAAAATATATCCACATGGGTTTTGTTAGTAAAGTCAATATAGGAAAAGGTATGATTATAGGTTTTGTTAGGAATAAGCCAAAACATGTTCACAAAACATCAATCCATCGGGGATTTTTTCAAGAGAAAAACACAGGATCTAACGTAAATCCAAATAAATACAAAGATCCAACGATTTTCAAGAGAAAATATAGATCTAAATTGAGACCAAAGATTTTTCAAGGGAAAACATAGATCCAAAATTGCGAACATAGATCCAAACATAGGCCTAAAGATACTTCACGAAAGAAGGTAAATCCAAGGGTTTTTACAAGTGAAAACTCAGATTCGGAGTATCTCTGGTTATTCTTGTAGCAAAAAGTTTTGTTTCGTCTAATCAACTTCTCAAATCGGGTCTTTTTTTGCTAGTTCGTCACCCAACATCGGTATCGAGAACCATTGTTGAATGATAAAAAGTTCACGGGAAAGATAAATCTTTTTACCGGGACGTAAGAGTCCTGTTTCTAGCGCTAGATTGTGAACACGGATGTAACAATGTTATTATCGTGTCCGCAAACAATATTCGCAATATAATTAACACTATTGAAATGATCGAAATACATATAAAATAGCACATCGTAATAATATAGGAGACTCTGAGCCTTCGGGCTCGTCCTCGTCTCGCATCATAGAAGAATCTATGATGGTTCAAATAATGCATGATTCACGAAAGGTTAAGACTGTAATTGCAGAATGTAAATGAGACGATGATTTACGTGGTTCAGTGCTAAGGCCTACATCCACGGGGTTTCGGTTTTCACTATGTATTATGTGGTGTTACAATGGATAGTCGAATGACTCTGAATAGGGAGATGATAGGAGGAAGGTAGATAAAACTCATACTTACACTTACAATTTCTATCTATTGAACTATAGTTCTCTCTCTCTCCCTAAAATTGGTCGACCCCTTCTCTCTTAATGGAGTTGGGTATTTATATGCCTCTTGGGTGGGGCCCTCTTCTTGGACAGTTGTGTCCTATCATCTTGATTAGCGTGTCGATCCCGAAGATGTCCTCATTCTCGCCCGATGCCTCTCAACGGTAATGTGTTACAACGATGGTGAACCTCCTTCTCCTCCATAAGAATTTCGACATGTTCCCTCTGTTCGTAACATTTAATACGGGTGGTTGGAGCAGTCTGCACGCCTCGAGCATTTGTTAAAGCGGTGTCGGGCCTAGGTTTCCTCCCATGCGTCCGATTTGGATCTTCCGTGGGATGGTAATAATTAATCTTATGGCTCTTCTATGGTACTTCATGGAGTTCTTATCATCAGTTTCTCCTTGATTTTTCATCGTTGGATCCGCATGATGATGGATACGTGGAGTGATGATGGCGATGCATTCCCTTAGGTGTTACAACGTGGCATCATTGTTTCGATGCTCTTCTGCTCTTTGGAATACACGTGTCTTCTTCTTGACACATGGTCAATTATTGATTATGTGTATACATTAGCCTTTGGTACAAATATTTCTTCTAGGATCTTGTGATACTTTGCATTTATAAAACGAACACTGTCATACACTAAAATAAAGAGTTCTCTATCTACAATCTGTTTTACTTGTCAGAAGAATGTAAGAGGAACATTATACACTTCACTCTCTTTTTTCATGTTTTACTTTTGTTCTTATCTTATGATAATATCCTAGGTTTATACCTCTACAACCATGTAATCTTTGTTAGGTCTTATCCCTTGTTATGACACATAGAGAGTACTATAAGAACTCAAGTGTAACATGCCTTTCATTATCTCTTATTATCAATACAACTGAAGATCTATTTTATTTTTTTTATATATCTTTCATGGTATCAGGAGGTTTTTTTTAATCATTTTTTCTTGGGTTGTGGTTTATGTGCCGTCGCTATTATTTCTTACATCAATAATGGCTAGTTATTCCTGAGAATCCATTTCATACACCTGAAAACCCTTTAAACAGTAATGATGATATCCCTCCCCAACCACGTAATAATGATATTGATATCCCTATCTCTTCCTTTGAGTTTACATACTCAGCTTTACCTTTCACCACCACCACTAGTCTTGTTCAGAAAACCAGATGAAACAAATTGTTAGAGCACTGCTCGGTCGAACTCGCATGAGTTGCTATCTCAAGCATGTTTGTCAATATTAGTGATCAAAACTACATGTCTTGATTTCTATTTTACTTATGACTAAGTCTCGATCTAGGATAGTTAAGTGTAGTTGAGCTTCAGACTCCATGGCGATCATCTTACGAAGATGAAAAACTACTCGAGGAACAAGTGGAACTTCATCCGACAAAAAGGTATGTGGATACTTGAACTTATCTGTCACTTTAAAGTCTATTTTATCTCCTACTCTTGAGACAATAGTTGTATAAGTATGATAGTTTTCATACATACACATCTGCTATTTCGAGTTGAGTTTACTCGCCTATCTTTTTCGAAATATATGTTGGTGATCTTTCGCTTTAACCATTTTCATCTTTACCCGTGACGATAGTCATGATGACGTTTCAATCTTGAAAATAGCTTTGATGACGATAGTCGTGAATAACGATTGTTATAACATTATAGAAGAATGTTTCAATGATTGAAATGTAGAGTTGAGATTACCAACTATGGATATAAGCATATATAGTGTGTTCGCACATTAGTGTATAAATTCATGTACCGGAAACCAAGTGTGTTCATATGATATTGGTGAAGGAGACAGGTTGGGTACGCGTACTGGAGGAACTTTCCCTCCTGGAAAATTCTGATGAGTTTGGAGTTTACGAACTCATAAACCGGTCACCTTAGGTACGCGTACTAGCGGAACTTTTTTACCCGAAAAATTCTGCTGAGTTTGGAAACCAAAGCCAACTCAAATCCGGTAGCTAAGGTACGCATACCCGTACGCGTACCCAAGCTGGTTATTTCTCAAATCGGTAGTTCGTGAGCTTAAAACAATAAATTATAAGGAATGCAATCTTTGCAAACCATGGCTATATTTTTCATGAATTTATTCAAGTGGATCAAACCGATTTTGGTTCAATTGTGTCTATGAATAAAGACCTAAGCAATTGAACAACTCTTGAACTAGTTCTTATGAGTCATTTGAACTAGTTATGAGAAAGATGAATACTGTTAATATGAAAGTGCTCATATGGCTAACCATTGGTTAACTATTTGTGAACCAACTAAGTGTACACGTTTAGGTACGGTTACTCAAACCTAAATGAATACATTTCATTTGTGTGTGACAAGTTAAGTTTCGATCTAACGGATGAAATATATTAGCTTGGTTGAATCAGGTTTTTCATCTAACGGTGAATATTGAATGCTTTGCTACCAAGGTAACTTAGATTGCAAACCCTTATTTGAAGACTATATAAGGGGAACTCTAAAGAACCGGAAAACTAATCCCCCCACACCTCATGTTCGATACTAGTTGGTTTTGCTAGAGTTGATTCTCCTTTAACCTTAGGTTTCTTCTCGAGACCCTGTAGGTTAACGACTGAAAGACTTCATTGGGATTGTGAAGCCATACGAAACTACTTCTCTTGTAGTTGAGCGTTCTGATCTTGCCATTTTCTATCATACGAGTTCAATTGAATAATTGACTTGAGATTATATCTCCAATAGGGCAAGATAAAAGAAATCACAAATATCTTTGTCTCACGTTTTTTGATTTCCGCAATATCTAGTTTCGCTACCATACGATTTAGATTATTTTGAGGTGATTGATAATACTAGGTTGTTCTTAGGGAATATAAGTCCGGGTTATCAATTAGTTCCTGTTCACCTTGATTTATCAAAAGACGGAACAAAAACTCATAGGTTTATCCTGTGGGAGACAGATTCTCTATTATCGTAGACTTTTTTGTGTGATACAAATTTGTTTATTGAAGTCTTCGACTTTGGGTCGCAGCAACTCTTAGTTGTGGGTGAGATCACTAAGGGAATCAAGTGCGAGTATCTGTTGGGATCGTAGACGTAAGGAGCGCAATTGTACCTTGAATCATTGTCAGATTGATTAGGTTTCAACTACAGTCCAGACCGAAGTTAGTTTGTAGTAGGCTAGTGTCTGTAGCGGGTTAATACAGTGTGGTGTTCAATCTGGACTAGGTACCGGGGTTTTTCTGCATTTGCGGTTTCCTCGTTAATAAAACTTTTGGTATTTGTGTTATTTCTATTCCGCATTATATTTCGTTATATAATTAAAATATCACAGGTTGTGTGTTAAGATCAATCAATTAGAATATCCAACCTTTGGTTGTTGATTTACATTGATTGACACTTGGATATTGGTCTTTGTTACCATCCAAGTTTATCTCTCTAGTATTTGATAAAGATTCGCAGATTTCCATTTGCTTGAGTAAAGATCAAATCGAGAGATAGAGATATTAACTCCTTGATATACTTTTTATTAAGATTGAGTCTGACTGTCTAGTTGATTCTCTTAAAAGTATACTAGACTTAGTCCATACAGATTGCTAATCGAAATATTGGGTGAGGTTGTTGTACCCCCGCTTTTTCACAAACTACCTAGTCACTAAAACCAGGTGGAATCTATACTCATCAGCATTGATTTCTTTGGTTTTATAGATGGATCTATACCAGCACCTCATCCTTTTATTCTAGTTTCCGGTGTTAAAAAGATGAATCTTGACTATCTGAAATGGAGAAAATGGGATAGGTTTGTAATCAGCTGTCTAAATGCAACGTTTTATCCTTCTGTTTTTAATTGTGTTGGGTTTATCTACATCTTGTCGGGTATGAAACTCTCTAGCTAAAGAATCTCATATCAGTTTGTTGCTAGAAAGAACATGCTTAGAACTAACTACAGAATGTGCGTAGAGATTCATCTTTTGTTTCTAACTATTTACAAGGTATAAAGGATATCACTGACTCCTTAGCAGTCATTAATGAGCATGTTTCATAAGCTGATATTGTTATGGATACCCTCAATGGCTTGGGTCGTGAATATGATAACTTTGTGATTTCTATGCAAAACATATATACCCCATATACTTTTGATGATCTCAAATCTCGTCTTATCTAACATGAACAATGGTTGTCTGGTCAAGATACTAAGATCAAGAAACACTGAGATGCTACCATGACTTCCGCTTTCTTTACTAAGAATACTTTTCAACCATCTTCTTCTTAAATACTTACTAAAATACCTCTTCTTCATCAAGAAAATTTATGTCAAACATCTTCAGGTTAATAAATCTCCGAGGGAGCTCCTCAAGAAAATTTATATCCAAACATCTTCCATCTCCGAGGAGTAAACATCCATGACTTTATGATTGGCTTCCAGTTCGGAGCCACCACATATGACTAATGATATCTTTATCTTATAAGACCCATCCCCTTACACTGGTTCCGAATGAGTTTTGGTGGGTAATGGTGATCATCTACCAATCATCATGGTTGGCAATTCAACTCTGCATACTGATATTGCTTCATTTCACTTCCCAGATGTCCTCTATGTACCTGCACTGCACATGAATCTTATATCCGTTGGAAAATTTATCAGTGAGCACTCATGCTCCTTTGAGTTCTTACCTTGGGGTTATCAAATTAATGATTTGGATACTAAGCAACTTCTTGCTTAAAGAATATACATAAAAATATGTATCCAATTGCTTTATCACCAATTTCTCACAAACAGAGGCTAATGTGTCCCTTCAATCATATTTCACAACATGGCACACAACATTTGGTCACTCGGTCAATGCCATACTTCAAAGTTGTCTTCAAACTCTCGATTCATCTTACAACATAAATGCCTATGACTCACTTTGTCACTCTTGCCCGATGATGGGGAAATAGTAAAAGGATGTCTTTTCATCCTTTTACAAGAACTAATCTGCACCTCTTGAGTTAATACATTGTGAGATTTGGGGCCATCTCCAACTGTGTATACTTTGAGATACAAGTATTACATACTCTTTGTGGATGACTTCAGCAAATTTCATTGGATATATCCAATGACTACAAGAGATGATAGTGTTATATTCTTCCAACACTTCAAGAATTTAAATGAGAACCTTATCTCCACTACCATCAAGTACTTTCAAACTGATAATACTCAAGAACTGGTAAAGGGGAGGCTGAGACAGTTTCTGGATGATTCAGGCATTACTATTTATGTATCTTGTCCACACACTCCTCATCATAATGGAGTGGCTGGAAGGAAGCACATGCACATAGTTGAAATGGGGAATACAATGATATTTCAAGCTTGTATTCACAAACAATTCTGGTATGATTCCTTCCTTAGTGCTCATTTGTTATCAATATGACACCTTCTAAGGCTTCTTGGATTTAAAACATCATATATGAGGTCTTATTTCACAAGTTATTAGACTATTCTATCCTCAAAGTTCTTGGGTGTACCGGCTATCCCTTTCTTGGACCATATATATTAAAAGGATAAATTGAGTCCAAAGTCGCCTAACCGCACTTTCATTGGATATAGTCCCATGCATAAGGGCTACAAGTGCCTTGATAACTCCACAAAGAAATTTTCTTCTCTAGGCATGTCATGTTTGATGAAACTTTTTCCCTTTTGCACATGTGAGTTATCTCATTCTCAAAACATTAACAAAAATATTGTCTTACCTATACCTCTCGCATCCACTCATTACAACCGATGACTCGGTGATGACTCAAGCTCAATTACTTCTTAACATTTTGGTGATATTTCTCAAGATACTTCAATAAGTAGAAATGAACCTACAACTTCCTTACCCATATATTCACCCACTTCAGTTTCGCATGTTCAGACCATGATCACTAGGTCCAAATCAGGTATTACTAAACCAAAGTATTTACCTGATTATGTGACACATTACAATGTTGATCATCCAATAAAGTGTGCATTTGTCTCTTATTTGAATGTCATTTCGAACCAAAACTTACAAAACCGCTTAAAAAAATCCCAAATGAGTAGCCGGCTATGAAGAATATAAGTTTAAAAGACAATGGTACATGGTCTTATGTGCCTTTTGATCCATCAATGAAAATTCTTGGCTGCATTGGGTATACAAGGTGAAGTTGAATTCTGATGGCAGTGTGGAAAGATACAAAGCTAGGCTTGTAGCTAAAGGGTATCATCAAGTCAATGTGACATATTATAATGAGACATTCAGTCCTCTGGTCAAGTCTACAACAATTAAAACCATTCTCACTTTTGTTGTCACTAATGGTTGGTGTGTGAAGCAGTTGGATGTATCCAATGCTTTTCTTAATGGTGAACTTTCTCGAGATGGTTTACATGCAACAACCTCAAGGATTTGAAGATCCAGAGTATCCTGGTCATGTATGCAAGATAAACAAAGCTCGATGGGTGGGAGCTTGGTTTGAAAAGTTTAGTGGGTTCTTAATGCATTATGGCTTCACTATGAGTGATTATGATCACTCCTTGTTCATGTACTTCTCATGTAAGATGTCATGCTCTTACTTCTGTATGTTGATGACATATACTCATTGCCAATACCTCAACTTTTCGCACTTCTTTCACTGCCACTCTGAGTTCATGTTTTGCAATGAAAGACTTGGGTAAATTGAATTTATTGAGGTCACCAAGCCTACAAGTACCAGCACTTTACTTCTTAGTCGGACAAAATACACAATGGAGCTTCTGGAAAAATCAGGTATGTTGGACTCCCTAACCTCTTCAACAAACATGAAGATGACATGGAATATTTTTTATAGACATCCTCTAGCTCAACCTCTTGTTTCAAAGGTTCACCAAGAGGAATTGTATCAATCCTAATAAACATTTTTAGATTTAATTATATTAAAAACAATTATTAATCAAATAGATTGACGATTTTATTTTCTTTCTCATTCCTTTTCAGAACGAAAACTTTTCTTCTTCTTTTTTTTCTTGCTTACTTGTTGTTCATCCAAAGCCATCAATCGGGTAATATATTTCTTGAAAAATCAGACGATTTTTCAACTAGCCTACTTTGTAATTATATTGATTGAAAAATCGCATAACTAGTTTTTCCATTAACGAGTGTCACTTGAAACTTCATGAATGTAAACATATGTTACATATACTACACTGTATAGTTTAACAAAAGGAAGTAACACAGTATATTTTTGAGATCGGCAAACACACAATCTTGGGATCACCTTTGGTTTTATATTGGGCGATAATAGAAAAAAATAAAAAATAAAAATTGTTGATTAAAATTCCTATTTTTTCCTAATTTATCTTAATAATTTTTATAATTGATTTATTCATGATTAATTGCTAGTTTCATTAAAATTATATTGATTTTATGATTAGTCACGATCATCACGAAATAGCAAATAATATATACTAACAATAATTATAGTAATTCCCAGAATAAGTTGTATATCCAATGGAAGTCGTACAATATATTGGATACTTGATTTAACTTAAACCTATATACGATTGGAGAAGGATTTTATATTCCTCCTGAATTTAAGGATTTTTAGTGTTATTTTCTTCAAGGATGTCTTTAGAAGACAACCACGTAGGAAGCTGAGGACAATCCCATTGGAGATGCTCTAAAATTAATTTCAATATATTAAATAACTATTTTTAGCTCTAACAAAATCTTAAAATTATTAAAGATAAAATTTACATCATTAGAGATGAATTATTTTTGCCCCCTAAACTTAAGGGAAAATTGGAATGAGGATGTCTTGTTTGTGTTGCCACCTAGGAAACACACACAAATATTGGAGAAGCTCTTACAACTCCTACCATGATAGACATATAATTATTATTTATTTATTATTAACCTTAAGTGGAAGGATGATGTTATCATCGTTGGCGATACGTCTTCGGAATCTTCATGTCTTTAGAGTAATGCTTGTATGTACAACATTTCTAGACTTCCTAGTCTAACCTAACAAAGTTGAGTCTAGTAATCTAATCAAGCGACTTATGAGTTTTGATACTAAAATATGAGAACCATCCTTGAAATACCAAAGCTTGGTGGGTTCAACCGGGCAGTGCTCTAACATTGAGAATATTTTCGATTATGAAAATTCCTTGATGTTGCTCTATAAGTAATGAAGTTTGTTTTTCTTACAAACTTATCCTAAGGTAGGTACTTCATTTTGTAGTCACTATTATAGCCGACTAATAGTACTACTGGTGATACCATATAGGAGAGGAGAGTAACCTAATTATGCAAAATCTCTTACGTCTTCTAGTTTAAAGACTTATGTGGGATCAAAAAGCGTCTAGATAGTACCGTTGGTGGGAAACTAGAATTTTCATTATTATTTTAGTTTTCGATTATTGATTCCATTCACTAAGGTTGTTAAACCTTGATTGCACCTAGTTTGTTTATTCTGATAACCTTCCCTTCTGATATAAGGTCAAGGATCAACGGTAATTCAGATCTGTTTTTAGATCTTACAATAGGCTTGTGATCATCTATTGTTAACAAACTTTGTTTTGTGCTTGATCGATCACAAGCGAATCAAGTTTGTTTGTGCAGGTAACTTAAAGACATTGAATATTTGAAGACAAGAAGATTTCTTATTGGTTTCTGATCTTTGTAATTTACTTTGTGCACACACTTGATCGGCTGGGATCCGACTAGATATTGTCAATTATCTTTGATAGATAATTGATTGCTAGTTGTAATAGATTAGCAAACTATCCTTTGGTGGTACTCTTCAGTATCTGAATCTAATAGTTTGGAAACCTAGATCTGGTTATCTTGATAATATAATTCTTGGTTGATATAAACCGGACAAAGAAGTTTATTAGATTAAAAGGAAGATCCATTGTTGAACTCAATAATAATATCTGATTTAATTCTTGATATTAATAGAGCGGTTACCAAACAGATTGGTCCTTTACTATTTAGGAAGATGATCTAAAGGAGTTGAGTGCTTGAAGTCTTCACAGCGGATGGAGCAACTTAAGATAGTGGACAATGTCTTAGGATTCGCATACGTTGGCTAGATTGGTTTAAGGTGCATGGGATACTGAGGAAACTAGGCAACCAAGGTAGTTTACTTGGTCTCAATTATACGAAGTTGGTAATTGTCTTTGTATAGCAGCTTAATCTTCAAACTGGACTAGGTACCGAGTGTTTCTGCATTTGTGGTTTCCTCGTTAACAAAATTGTTGTGTTTGTGAGCATTTTCTTTTTACGCATTAAGTTATTTAATTGTAAAAGAATTTTTACTACTCTCATGCTTGAAGTCGATTAGATTCAAAAAGATTGTATTGTACTTGGTACCCTCGTCATTTCATTATGTAAGCATGTGAGGAGTATGCCTTGAGTTACAAATAACAATGTACATCTGCGTATTTGTCGATAAAAAAACGTGCATAAAATTTAACTCATAATAAACCAAGTAAGTTCATGAACCATCAAGCAATGTTGGAGCTCGGTAACACCCCAAAAACATACAAGTCGGCGAACAAAAAAAGTTCAGATCGTAAACATGAGATGATTAAAGTGTACAGGAATAACCTCAAAATTCGTAGTTCGCGAACTCAAAATCGTCCATGAATAAGAAAATTAGAAGTGTTCGGGAACATGCCCAAAATTACCCCGAACTGAGCAAAAAAAAAATCATGTCATGAATAAGAGGAACATCAAAATTGCGAACTAGAAGTTCGTAAATATTTCAATGTTATTATGATCTTCTTCCGAACTCAAAAAATCATGTCATGAATAAGTACTTCTCAAAAGCAAATTAGCTTATAATAAGTTTCTAAAAGGTAGAAGTCAAAATATATTTGGAACATGCCCAAAATTACCTAGTTTGTGAGCTCAATAAATCATTTCGTGAATAAGAGCAAACTTGCTCGGGGGAGTGTCACAGAACATAATCAAAAGTGCGTAGTTCGCGAAGATAGAAAATCAGTTCGTGAACTCTTGTGCACTTTTGTGCACAGTAATGATGAAGTTTAGAACATCAAGTTTTATGCATAGTGTGCGAACTAGAAAATTGATTCATGGACTATCTATAAATATTAATGCAACTTAATGTTATTATGATCTTCTTCCGCAAACATAGTTTGTTAAACAATAAGAATTATCCTCAACCTCAAATACGATAAGGCTTATGATTAAATCTACCATTAAATACCAATAACAACATCCAATTCTTGAATTAACGTTTTGAGATTAAATCAAGTACAAGGTTGAAATGAAAATTTCTTGTGAGGGAAGTAGAGAGTTATGGCAGGAAATAAAAAGGAAAGAAAAACACTTTTTTTTAATTCTTCATATGTTAAAGCCATACGACATCGTCTCAATAGGTAAAGCGATAAAAAATAATGAGTAAATAGGATAACAAGTTTTCACTTACCTTTGTTAATGTAGTTTTCGTAAATATCTTTGTTGTTTTACGTATGTTTTTCTGTAAAACCTTTTTAACTCATTAAAGATTTATCATATACTTTTTAGGGTGTAAATATTTTAGATGAACCTTTTATGCTCACTTGAAATCTTAGAAATGCCAACCACTGGTTAAGACCATATAAACCTGATCCAGTGATTTTGCTGGTTTGGTTTCCGGTCCGGTTCTCAAACCATTGAAATGACAGTTTCTTACTGCTAACTCTAAATGATAGTTTCCTACTTTCTTATTATGATGGAGGATGAGGACATAGAGGAGCGGGAGATGGTGGCCCATAAAGTTTACTAAATTGCAATTGGGCTTAATTCTATGGCCCAGTCCAGAATCATTTTCCGAAAATTTCTCAAATCTGGAAAGACTGGAATACAAGTTCTTTGCTACACTATCTAAAAACCAACATGTTTCATGTTACCAATCAATATTATACATCTGGCATCCAAAATTTGGATGTAAAAAAATGCATCAAAAACTAATTCAAGGGAGAAAAATGAAAGAAGAAAAATTAGGAGGAAACTTTTGTTTCTCTCTCTCTCTCTCTTTGAGTTTGAAGAAAGAGAGGAGAAGAAGAAATGTTGGTTGATAATAATGTGTTGTTAACCTTAATGAGAAATGAATTCTTACATGAAACAGAACCAATCGGAACCATAAAATGGTATACATACATTGGCATATCATGTTTACTTGTTGTCTTTGCAGGTATTATGTCTGGTCTTACTCTTGGATTAATGTCATTAGGCCTTGTTGATCTTCAAATCTTACAATCAAGTGGTACTCCTTCCGAAAAAAGAAACAAGCAGGTATTATGTCTGGTCTTACTCTTGGATTAATGTCATTGAGAATCCATGAAAACATAGTTTTTCTCATTTTTGGGATGGATCTTAATGGTGCCAACTGGTTTTGCTTTGCATGCCTACAAACTTAACAATTATGCAGCTGCTATCCTTCCGGTTGTTCAGAAACAACATCAACTTCTGGTCACGTTGCTTCTTTGCAATGCCTGTGCCATGGAAGTAAGAAACTTTCCTGAACTTTTCCTTCACATTCATGCATGCTTGAGTTTGTCTCATTTCCGTTTGAATTTTTTTGTTGTTGCAGGCCCTTCCTTTGTACTTGGACAGGGTTTTCAATCCATTTCTTGCCATTGTTTTATCTGTAACCTTCGTTCTAGCATTCGGAGAGGTAGTGTTTTATTTCTGTATCTAATTACAGTTCAAGTAAGGAAACTTGAGGTTCTTGATCCTTCATTTATCATGTTGTTGTATCAGGTTATTCCTCAAGCAATATGTACAAGATATGGACTAGCCGTAGGGGCAAATTTTGTATGGCTTGTTCGTATATTGATGATAGTTTGCTATCCGGTTGCGTATCCCATAGGGAAGGTAAAGAATAATCTCTTTACATTTCCAGTAAGAAGCTCCATGGCTGGAAAATCGATTCACCATGAAGATTCAGTTTACTTCTTAAAATGCAAATTTAACTTTTCATTTCAGATTCTAGATTTGGTGCTAGGACACAATAATGAAGGACTATTTCGGCGAGCTCAGTTGAAAGCACTTGTATCCATCCACAGCAAAGAGGTACAAACTTAAGGTTATGAGTGGCATTCTAGGAGTTGTACCCTGTCAAGACATGAAATTTCTCAAGTGATTCCTGACTCTTCTATTCTTGAAATTTAGGCTGGTAAAGGAGGCGAACTCACGCACGATGAGACAACAATTATTAGTGGTGCACTGGATTTAACTGAAAAGGTATTCATACTAGTAGAGTTGAGTTCCATTAGCTTGTCAGAATCGGCTGTTTGCAGTTTGTATTGCAAAAATAGGACAGCTTTGGAACTAAGATTACTCTTCTGGTTCTTATCATCAGACGGCGGAAGAGGCTATGACTCCAATCGAGTCAACATTTTCGTTAGATGTAGACTCGAAATTGAACTGGTGAGAGTAGATTCCCTTGCACAACCACATCTGCGTAACTAGATATGGCTAATCTTTTTGATGCCTCAGGAAGCAATTGGCAAAATTCTTGCACGCGGGCACAGTCAGTACCTGTTTATTCTGGAAATCCAAAGAACATTATAGGACTTTTGCTGGTTTGTTTATATTTCAATTGTTTCAGTGCAACTTTGGGGTTACTCTACCATGACTTGTTTTTGTTCTAAACTTGGGGTCCTTAGGTGAAAAGTCTTTTGACAGTACGCCCCGAAGAAGAAACACCAGTAAGTGCTGTTTCCATTCGGAGAATTCCAAGGTATGCTCATTCAGCAGTTTATCGATTCCTTTGTTCTAATCCTGAAAATTTATAATCATTGGTTGGGTTTTTTACAAGGGTTCCTGCAGACATGCCTTTATATGACATTCTGAATGAATTTCAAAATGGAAGTAGTCATATGGCAGCTGTGGTGAAGCCTAAATGGAAACGAACAAATCCTCCACCCAGTACTGATGGAGCAAAACCTGAAGAAACCAAGGCGGTTTTAATGGAATCAAAATCAACAACTACGTTGATTTCAAAAACGAGGTTTACTCAGAAACTGTTGCTATTGACATTGAAAAAGTTCGAAACCAATCAAAGTAAACAGACAAATCTCCTTTAAAAAAGATCCGGCATCCGTTTTCTCAGAAGATGTTGAAGATGGAGAAGTCATTGGCATTATAACCCTTGAAGATGTTTTCGAAGAACTTCTGCAAGTAAACTACATTTACCTTGCACCTTCCAGCTCTTTTATAAACTTTCTGCTTTTAGAGCAGCAAACAGTTCAAACTCTTTCATTTCGACAATCCAACAATTACAGTATTTTCATTCTATGATTCTACCATGGCAGGAGGAAATTGTAGACGAGACTGACGAGTTTGTCGATGTACATAAAAGGTGAATAATATCTAAGTATGAATTTCTGTAGCATGAGAGCCGTCTATTTTTATTCATAAACTTGAGTTTTCTTTTGTAGGATACGTGTTGTTGCTGCTGCTGCATCAATCGCAAGAACTCCATCATTTAGAAGATTTGTTGGTCAGAAGGTCATTATACTAACTCCTTGGTTACCATAAATTCCAGTGGATTTAACTATCAGTAACTTCTTTTACCAAGGTCTAAATAGGACATTCACCTGATGTCTATAAATACTCTTATGTTCTTGCATTTTTTTCAGGGAAGCACAAATAGGCTAGGGCTAACACCAAAGGCAAGCAATTCATGTATGACAAAACCAGATAATCTCAAGAGCCGCTACTAGCAAGAATCAGTTAAGAACGTATTGAGTTCGAACTCGAGTCTTCCCCATCCATACGGTTTTGCATCTCATCTCGAAACTGAAGCAAACGCCACAGTTGTTTTATATCCATGTTACCACTACTGTAACATTGGGTATTAAAGAGAACCCACTGTTTCTTATTTTCACGATTATACAAATTTGTTATAGTTACAAGAGAACACAAATCGAGCATACTATATAATATAGTGAACAAAACAACAGCTGAGCTTCCTCTTTATTCTAACTATCAGGCAATTGAGCTTCCACTTTATTATAACTATCAGGCAATTGTTCTCTCCAAGTTTACGCATAATTTTTCTTTTTTCAACAATCAACTAAGGACATGCTAGAAAACTGATAATGACCCAACTCCGAAGGATCAGTAATGAGTTCGGGGAAGGATAAACAGATTTTCATTCTCCATATCTGCAAATGGTGATCTAAAGGATACTAATCTGTCCTATTTGATCATTCTTTGCTTCATTATACCCTATCGACATACTACTGAATTCATCTGCCCTATTAACATCCTCCAAAAATACTGACGCATATGAATTTCAAAAGGTAAAACTAAGAGATAGTGTAGAAGAATTTATGCCAGCATCTTTCGTAACTCATCACAGCATATTGATATGGAAAAGTAAGCATAAAAATAGCATCACTTAATAATATTGTCAGGCCCTAAAATGTAGTTTCTGCAAACCATAATTCATCACTGCAACTGCACAGATCATTTTTACTACTCATTGTTCCATCAATCAGATCAAAGATTGCTAATGTTTCTTACTTTAAATTTAAGCAGATCATAGATTATGATAAACAGTAGACAGTATAACATCCTAACCATAATGAATATTATAGTTCATTGCTCTAAGCTTTCATCTAAATAATCATGTCAATGTCCTTCACGAAGATGACCTTCAATCTGATTCAGAGTTTGAGGGGAAACTTCAAACCTTTACATACTGGAAGTTTAGAACTGCATTCAGTATGCATGCATGTAGAGTCAACTTTTTGGCCACGTTGGCCGACTTCTTTCAACAGAACTTAAACTACTCTGACAAAAATATGACACGTATTGCGAATCTCGCAGCCCTGAACTGTCACCTAAACACACCAACATAGGAAATCTCGCTTTGAGAGAGAAATGTAACTGACTAACTCTACAGTCCAGGTAAGACAACTCCGGAACGCATTATCCAAAATCAACATGAACAGCTATACATATATTGCATACTTACTACGTTAAACATGAATGCTGGCATAGGTTCCTCTATCCAGCTGTTCATACACATTTTTTCCATATATACTAGTATATAAATATATTTCAAACTTTACACCTACAGAATTTATTAGTTTCTATCTAATATATCCCAGATGAAATCAGGCTCCATCATTATCAGCTCATCAGCAGAAAATTTTCTGGTGAAAAAAAGTCGGATTCTGACTGACCACCATGTGCAAAGTGCGATCACCAGCCTCACATGCGCTTTCCTGTTTCACCACCACCCAAAACCAATGCATCACCCTCAAGGTTCGGGTGAGCTTGTGGTGTTCTTAAAGGATGATGTTGATGACAAATCTGATGGAGAATTGAGCGATGCGAATCTTGAAGCAACTGCTTTAATCTCACTTTTAAAGAAGGAGGTTGACAATCCATCAGGAAATTCTGGACGTAACTCATTAGGAAAATTAAATTTTCCTTTTGAGCCATGAATACAGTAAAGTGCTGCATCATAAGCACGGGCTGCCTTTCTCTGGAGATTCATATGAGCCTAACCAAATACGATATTTGGTCTGTGGGATCCTTATTTCAGATACCCATCGCCCCCATTTTCTCATCCTTACACCCTTGAATTGTCCTCAACTCTTTTTCTTACAAATCTTACCAGTTTCGCTCTTGTCTGATGTTGTAGCCATTGAAAGCACACTTCTATTACTCTGAGAAATAGAGAGAGTGGAGAGTTGGTGAAAAGGGAAGGTTGAATAGGAAGGGTATTTAATGGCAAATTAGGGTAAGTTCTTCTGATGTGGATGGATATGAATGTGGATCACGTGACAAGAGATCTCCACGGAGATGACTTGAGCATTGAATGTGATAAATAGAACTCCGCATGTGGCAATGGCGACATTGTCTCATAGTGTGTTGTGGCCAGCAAATACAAATGCAATATACATCATCTAGAACCTGACATGGATCTCCGATAACGCGGAGCAGTAAATAGAGAGCCACGAATCAAATACTCTTGACGCTTGTCCAATCCTTAATGAAACGCAAAACTGCTCTCTTAAATGATGCTATATGTATTTTATATATGGTAATTCTACTGAATTCACTCTCAGCAATTTATAAAGGAAAAAGAATATTTATCATAAATTTTCCATTTTATATATTTAACAGAGTTGATGTTCCTTTGCTTGTAATACTTGTTTTCCTAGTTGATCTACACTCATTTAATCGCACATAATTACATATCTACACTCAAGGGGAAACTCCTAACCTGGATCATTTATCTAAGAACATGCGAAGCTCCTAATCTGAAGAATATCTTGAGGATGGGGAAGCTTCTAGACCAAAGTCAAGAATAGGGCCTATATGAAAGGCTTAAGAAACTCATTTCTAATGGGACATTCCCTATATAAGAGTCTGGCCAATGTTCAGTTTACCTTAGATAAAAACTCTCAAATGGGAATGGCCCACATTAAATTTCTCACATGACATATCTGCAGTTACCATACTGCTGACTGCATTGTTAACAGAAACTCGGAACTTAGAATTATGAAGGATTTTTCTGTTTTTTCTTATTTTCTTTGAGAAACTATGAAAACAAAGCGGTTCTGGACGAAGACTTATTTTCTTTTAAATCATCATCATGATTGCAAGTTTATACTCAGCAATAAACGAAGACTGAAAATAAAAAGAGAACTTTATTGTAGGAAAAATGCTAATCACATAACAGTCGAAACATTTGTCTTTTTCAAGAAAAGGAAAAGAACCAAGTTCCTTTGCCTCTAAAACAACAGGTCACAACTTCAGCAAACCCCAAAATACTAAAGTATATATCCTTTTTTAATTTATGCTAACCTGGATGAGAAACAATTTTCTGATAGTAGGCTCTGAAATAGATAAACTGTTTCCTGGTGTCGACCAATTCAAGAAATTTTAAGGACATCAGACCTGCTAACCTGAAAAACAACAAGCAAGCAAATGTAAGAGGATATTCAAGAATTTCTAATTGTGAGTTGTTTTAAGGCTTGTAACTGTAAGTTAACATGGCAAGCAAACAAACAAAAGTCACGATCTACTTGTATTATTTCCATGGAGTAAGTGCATTTAAGAGGATATCAAGGATTTCCAATGGTAAGTTTTTCTTTTTAGGGTTCTGAAATAATGGAAAAAATCAGGTCTACTAGCATGGCTACTGTTACAAAAAAAAATGGAGTATTTACATGTAAAAGGATGCTTAGGGATTTATAATTTTGAGTGTTTTTAGGCATTTAATCATATGTTAAACATGCCAAACAAACAATAAAAAATCTGCAGGATCCACTTGCATTCCAACCATTACAATATAGACAGAGTATGTATGTGTGGAGTATATCGAATAAACACCGACTGAGTAATTGCTCGAAGATCATCTCTTCTTCATGATAAGTGATCTTAGGGAGCTCCGTATTCGGACAGCTATGTTTGCTACCAGTCTTCTTAGTTTGATACATAAGTTAGGTTTCACATTTTTTATCGTCTTAAGTCGTGTGGTTGCCTAGTTTTTCTATTCAAATGTATTCTAGATTAGTTCCAGTTAATGTATAATTGACAATGAAGAAATAAATATAACTCGACAGAGTGTTAATCCCCGTACCTTGAGAAGCTACAGAATCAGCAGTAGGTTTAACATTCTTAGTGCTAGGGTCCACAGGTGGTGCAACATAGATTTGTGCTTTCTTCAAAATTTCAACAGTCCAACACTTTCTTTTGCTAATTGGTCTTGATGGATCCAATCTCACCTGCAAATGGAATTTAAATCCACAAATCAAAACCCTAGTTCATACGCCCCAAAAGGAAATAAGAAATCACTTGCATTTCCAACAAACCCTAATTATTTCTAAAAAGGTGTCATACTTTTTATGTCAAAATCTAATCAGAAAATAAAGAAATGAAGAGATGAGAAAAGTGGATTACCCTGTCACCAATGTTGCATTCGTCTTTTTCATCATGAGCCATAAATTTACTGGTTCTTTTGATATAACGTATTGTAAAGTTTATGGTGAAAGAGACGATCTACAGCAACCACTACTGATTTCTGCATCTTATTCGATACCACTACACCTATTACTGGCTTCATTCCTTCTGATCGTTTTTAGGTTTCTTCTTCAGAAACAGAAAACTCCTGCAAATCCCCAAATGAGAACTCGAATTGAAGTTTAAACCCTAAAACCTTTAAGGGCGGTACAGAAGACACAAGACGGTTTTGTTTCGGTTTGTTTGACTCGTACAAATGGGCTTGTGTTCCGGTACAGTATATGCTCGGAATTGGTAATTGTCTAGTGTGCCTTGCTAGTAGGGGTGAGCAATGGACGGACGTAATCCGCTGGGTCAACCGCAACCAATCCGTTCATTTTATTGAAATCCGTGGACTGCCCGCACCCGCTTATTTAATGGGTTAAATGCGACCGGATGAAATATTTGAAATCAAGGAAAAAAAACTGAGGGAAATTTGTGGACATGCTATGCTAGGCATTTCATCAAAATCTTGCGGACATAATAATTAATAATGAAAAATAAAGTAACCGATTTATATAGTTCTAAAAATACGAAATGAGAATCATTTAGATATGAACAATTTTTAAGGTGTTTGCTTAGGGTGTTGTACGAAGGGGAATTTTTATTTTCTTATGTACATATATAGGATACATGGTTTTATGAGGAGTCATTTGTGTTGGCTTTATTTTCTATATTATAAATTCTAATAAAACAATCCATTGAATTAGCCGATTCAATCCAACCGCATCCATTGGATGCTAAACTCGCGGATTTGAAAATTGGATGCGTGTCCCAAAATTTGAAATCAGTTTTGGATTGGATCGATGCAGGATGGGTGAAAACCGGTCATATCGATTCCATGCTCACCTACTTGCTAGATGTTTATAAGAGCAAAGGGCTATGCTATGGAATGAGTGTTTTTGTGGGTCTAAATTAACAGATAAGCGATAAAACATCAGCTTGGAAAGAAAAAAATCTTTTTTACGGCTGAATATATGCTTTTTCATAGTTATTTTTTTTTTTAATAATAAAACTTAATTATCGGTCTCGCATCAAAAGAGTTTTAAACTAATAAAACCCTCTAAAATATGTTAATGAGATCTTGGCTGACAATGTGTTTTTAGACTAAGCGACTACTGATGTATATCAGCTTGGAAACGAAAATTCTTTTCAAACCACTAACATATGCCTCTTCATAGTTTTTTTTTTTTTAATAATAAAACTTAATTATGGGTCCCGTGATCCAAACTAATAAAAACTCTAAAAATAAGTTTAAGAGGCATATCTCAACTCGCTTCAATGTGTTTTTTTCCAAGCGTCGAAAATCATAAACAAAACTCCCACCCAGGTTTTTTTTTATGGGAAAAGATTATATAAATCCAACAATAAAATCCAAGACTTTACAATGTCTTTTCTTTTCAAAAATATATCATACTAGATTGAGATATCCTTATCGAATTTGGGTAGATATATGCTAAAGAGGTTTATGTGAACCGAAAGTTAAACCTTTAATGTACCTTAAAGGGAGGACCTTAAAGGGCGATACAGTAAGACTGAGATTTGTTTGATTGCGGTTCGTGGTAGCCGTGTTTGGCTGCGGGGTTTTGTTTTGGTTTGTTTGTCTCATTCAAATGGTCTTGTAGGTTATATTAGTGTACCTTGCTAGCATGTTTATAACGAAGCATCACGTGGTAAAATTTGAGTGGAGAACTTTATAGTACCCGATCTGTCACAATACGATAACTTCACGTGATATAATATTATGAAAAACTAATTTGCGCATTAGCAAAACCTGCGATATGGATAAGCACAAAACATAATACAAGCTCATTCATTTGCGAGAACTATGGCGATGAATTGTATCTATGGAGATTGAGAATATATCAAAACATCAAAAGAGAGTTTTCAAAACTACAAATATGGACTCGTGTTAGTACGCTAGGGTAGGTACATGTACCATGAAGCTCAATTTTAAATGAGCAGGAAGTGCGCATGCCTCAAGGGTGAATTCGTCATTAACATAAGGGTACACATACCC
>JAJJWW010018253.1:0-82647 GCA_023531295.1 Papaver armeniacum
ATTAATATGTAGTGTCAATATATAACATACAACATATTAATATGTAGTATCAATATTAATATATAATATCAATATATATATAACATACTACATATTAATATGTAGTATCAATATATAACATATTGCTATTAGTAACATACATACTACATTTGTTCTATATATATGTTACTACATACTACATATTAATACTAGTATACTACTAGTTACTAGTATTAATACTAGTATATGTTACTACATACTACATTTGTTCTATATATGTTACTACATATTTTACTACATACTACATATTAATACTAGTATACTAGTAAACTAGTATTAATACTAGTATATATGTTACTACATATTACATATGTTGCTACATATTATATATGTTACTAATAACATACATAGTATATTATATGTTAGGTTAGTAGAGTAATTTTTGCTCTTTTCAAATCTTTTTTGGACTAGGAGTAAATGTTATTTTCCGTTGGACTAACCACTAATCCTGATTGATTTAGTGGACTAAACAGAAATCTCTCTTTAGATAGAATTTGGTTGACTTGGAACCCCGCCCCGGTCAAGGTTAACCACTTATATTTGGGTCCGATCCCAACAACCCTCATTGCACTTATTTGGGTGGGATCGTCGCATCCACCAATAGCCGACACGTTTCCCTATCGTAACCGCCACTCTTTTACAATTTGGTAATAATCTAATTCAACTAATTTGAACAGATTTTCCTTAATCTACCGATATGTCCGACGTAAAGAAAAAAGTCTACCGATAAGTAGCTAAAATATGTTAATTTTACTTATAAAACATGGCCTTGAATATGCTCGATGGCGTCGGTGATCCCAAGTAAGCCATCAAAAGAGAGTTTGGGGGATCAGAATGGGTTTCTAAGTGATGGATCAATCAACTGTTGAATTGAGGAAGATTTCTGAATTTTCGTAATCGGATTGTTTTTGAGTTTTATCGGGAATGGATGCATTATGAATTTTCATTCGAGGGGGATATTAAACAATTCATCCTGTAGATCTCGCTAGTGCTCGGATACGGATGAATGCCCACACTGGTTTGATACATCCTCATCCTTCATGTTCAAGGCTCAATAACGAGACTTTAGCGGATTTGGTAACTCCAGTTCTAATGAAATGTGAACCACAGATAATATTGAATAAATATTACGTATGTTACTACATATTACTCGCTATAAGATAATATTACGTATACTAACCCTAACTATAAGATAATATTGAATAATTATTACGTATGTTACTACATATATTACTACATACTATCCCTAACATATAATACTACGTATGTTACTACATATATTACTACATACTAACCCTAACATATAACATATTGAATAAAAAAGTTTTGAAAAGAGTAAAATTACTCTACTAACCCTAACATTATAATACTACGTATGTTATTACATATATTACTACATACTACATATGTTACTAGTACAGCATTAGTAGTACTAGTTCCTACTAGTTTACTAGTATACTAGTATATGTTACTACATACTAGTATATAATAGTAACTTTAACATATGTACTACATATAAATACTGTTATGTAATATATTGATACTACACATATTAATATGTAGTATCAATATATTATGTACATGAATAAATATAATATGTAGTACTACATATTGTTATGTTATACTGACACTACATATCAATATATAATATCAATATATTGACACTACATATCAATATGTAGTGTCAATATGTTGTGTACTACATATAAATAAATATTGTTATGTTATGTATTGATACTACATATCAATATGGATGTATCAATATGTATTGTACTACATATCAATACTGTTATGTTATGTATTGACACTACATATTAATATTGTTATGTTACTACTCTAATACTAGTTACTACTAGTATACTAGTTTACTATACAAAGGCCTACTTCGAGGGAAGGTCAACGGTTGTTGACTTCTGGCAAGACAAAAACAAAAAGAAATTGGTTTTTAGGCTAGGGTGGTTTTGTATGAAAAACAAAAAGGAAGGTTTAAATCATGATTACAAATATAAAAAAGATATATTCTTAAGATATTTAAGGGGCATATTGTAAATAAGAAGCTACTTTAATGGTTAAATAGTAAATAGATAAAAAGATTTATATATGTTTGTAGATTTTTTTTCTCGGACTCTCTATTCAATTCGTTCCCTTCTTCCTTTTTGTGTCCAGTTTCCTACCCTATAACACTTTCACTTGAACCTCCATCTCCACAGTAAGTAAAGTTAAACCCTCATGAGAATAGAATCATGTATTTCTATGATTGGTATTGAATCTAATCTTTTGATTTTCAGTTAGTATTATGTAATTGTATTTTTATGGCAATTTTTTTTAACCCCAATTCAGTCATAAGTATCATATTTAGTATTTAGATGATCCAAAGCATTTTTTGATTATAGAGTTACAATTTGAGGGTAATTTTAAGATTAATTTGTTGTTGTTGTTTGTTTAGCAATTTTCTAACTTGTTTGTTTCTCGTGTGTTTATTTGATTGTAGATATGGTCTCGCAAAGAAAGCAAGCTTGTTCTTTAAGTATACATACTATACAAAATGCTTTTGGAGACTCCATCGAAGCATAATTAAGAAATTTAGTGGTGTAGATAATGCAGGTTCATAGGAATTTCTTCAGAGGTATCCATCTCGTTTCGGCGAGTTTGGAGTTTAGGCTTTTGCAATGAGTTCATGTGGGTCTATATTGGTTTTGATGTAATTGTTTTCTACTGCAGGTTGCAATTTCCCATCCTTGTTTAAGGATAAATATAAGTTACCTCGAATATCAATATTTGATCTTTCAAGAGAACCATGCCACTTCGTACAATAAGTAATATGATTTCCATCTCAATTCTAAGAACTTTATTAAGCATTCCCACTTAATCTGTGGAGTCTTATTATGTTTACATGCTGACGGTTTGTTGTTTATATCTAATGTGTTTCACATTGGTGATAATTTCTGAACTTTTGTTTTCTACATTTCTTGGAAAAGAGGTTGGAGCATCCGAAATACTTTTGTTTGGCGAAGACTCACTTATCACACAAACAGAGTCGGTTCTGAGAGGGCAACATTTTGCTTCCCTTTGGGGCAGCAAAATCTCAGGGCCGGCCCTGTTACTATACTAAATATGTTTAGTACATATGTTACTACTAGTATAGTAAACTAGTTACCTAATTTACTAAAAATATTTTTGTTATTACTAGTACAGTACATATTAATTTGTAGTATCACCATATTGATACTACTAATATGTAGTAACATACTACTAGTAACATTTACATGTGCTGATACTAATTAGATCAGAAAGGGTGTTTTAGGCATTTAGAAAATATACTTTATAATCTCCACAAAGTTTTTAGACTAGCGAGTAAATAATCTAGTCCAACAACATGTTTTTGGACTAGCGAGTAAATATTTTTCACGAGTGGACTAAACCATTAACCGGGTCATTAAAAACTCCGGATTAAACAGTAATTCCTACTTAAATTAAAAATGAAAGAAAAAAATAATAATGACCCTCTCATTAGCCCGAAAAGCCAAACAAGGAAGGGCATCCAACCAAACCTTCGCTCCCCTACTACAAAGATTAGCCCGAAAAGCCAAAGGATGGATGACAAAATGCTTAACCCCAGCCGGAAGACTCACTCTCATCAAAACCTCCCTAATTCCCACCTCAAACCACATTATGCAAACACAAAATCTACCCAACAATATTCATAAACAAATAGATCGTATCACCAGGAATTTTTTTGGGGACATGACTCCAACCATTAAAAACTTCACCCTATAGGATGGGATAAAAAGTAACAAAACCAATATCCGAAGGAGGATTAGGAATAAGGAAGAGCAAGTGATCATAATAAGGCTCTACTCATGAAGAGAATCTTGAATCTACATGAACAACCTAACTCTATATGCGGAAGTCTCTTCGATGCAAAATATCTCAACCAACAACCAATTCTACAGGCATTAACTCCATACCCTCCTCCTCCAAATCCTCAATGGAGACAACTAGCGACAATTGTCCCTACCATGAAAAGACTTGATATTTCATCGTATTGAAATGGATTATCAACTCCGATAGAAGCCAATTGGATTCCACACTCAACAACCCTAAACCAATCACAATGCTACCCAATCCGATTGGTAGCAGATATTATAGACCCAATTTCCCACTCCTGGGATCACGAAAAATTAAGTTCCCTTCCCAATACCATAACCCAAAAATCATAAACATCTACCTACCCCAAAATGCCCCTCAGGACAAAATTATCTGGCCACACTCAAAATCTGGAAACTACACCACCTCATCGGGATATAAATGTCTAACACATGATCAACCAACTCACACTCCTCTACCACCCACCAAATTCTTATGGACTTTACCATGTCCACCAAAAATTCGGCTTTTCTTGTGGAAAGCCATCAATGAAGGATTACCAACCTTCTCACTCTTACATCACATCCATTTAACCAACTCAGGACATATGTCCCGGATGCAACAAGCGATCCGTAATTAGCAAGTCACCTTCTAATTCATTGTCCAACGGCAACTACCTCTTGGAACACCTTACTCACTCAACTATAAATTTCATCAAACTCCAATCCCCCCCTCACTTTCACCATTACGCCTCAAACGACCATTTCTCAAATCCTACAACAACCTGCATCAACTTCTGTAATCTCCTATTTCTGTTTTCTATTCTGGACCTTATGGCTATCTAGGAATAACCTGATATACCAACAAAAGCAAACAACTTCAGAAGAAATCCTAGCATGGGCACAAAAACTACAACAAGAATTTGATGTAAGGCCAGACTCTTTACCACCAATCATACCGGGAGATGCACCGTTATTTAACCATCCAACGAGAGACAAAAGAATAACAACAATATCGATAGGATGGTCTTTCCCACACAAAGAATTGGATTAAGATTAATACGAGATGGAGCGGCCCGAGAGGTCACCCGGGATTTGCGGGAGCGGGATTCATATGCGAGAGATTCTCGACGCAAGAAGTTTAATGGCTCTAGCTCAACCACTAGGAATCACGACTGCCTTAACTGCGGAAACCTGGGTTCTACTATTAGCTTCAAGAATAGCAATAGAAAGACAATGACCAAGAGTTCTCTTTGAAACTGATTCAGAGAACCTTCTGCGATTCATCACTTCCTCTACCCCACCACCTGGGCACATATCGGGAATGATAGAGGAAATAAAAATCAAATTTCGTCAAATCCCGCATGCGGCTATTCAGCACAACTACAGGGAAGGAAATCAAGCGGCAGAAGGGTTAGCCAATCATGCGGCGAGATGGAAGTCAAATAGGGAATTTATCAACTAAAATATGGGACTGAGGCAATCTCATCTTTTATTAGTCAAATTCTATTTCATGATTCCGTGGGCACCACATACCCACGACAAATTGTAACTTAACTCCTTTTAATTATAGCATGCTTCAAAAAAAAAAAAAAAAAATAGTTAACCAAACTATTCGCGAATCATTGGTAATAGTCTTTTTTGCGGTCAGAGTGAAGCCCGGTCTGTATGCAATATTCTTCTACAACTTGTAATACACGATAATACACGTGTGTATACAATAATGACCATTATGACCTGTACTTCCTAGAAACAAACTATAATTGTCCCTGAGGACGAACACTAATGATAAAATACTCCGAATAAACCGCAGTTTTGATTAGGTGAAGGCAGACAAATCCGGCGCCAGAGAATGATGACTACCCACTCTTTCAGTTCCATACTTTACTATCCCCTACACCCTATCCGCCTTGAGCGATTAGAGTCAGCCACGTACTCAACCTAACCTCTAAACCCCACATCTGACCGTTAATACCTCTAGACGTATTTTATCCCCCAACTTCTTGAAACACGTTCACACTTATTTGCTTCCTTTTAGGGAGACCCGGTTTTTCTCTATTTTTTCCTTCTCAAATCTAAAATTACTTCACTTTTGGGTTATTTTTAGAAATAAGCCAACTATATACCATAAAAATATGGCCTTGAATCGGTAATAGTTACCATGTAAGAGATTTGGAAATTTTCTAGAAATATTGATATAAGATAATAAGTGGGGATGATGAGAGCTGCTTAAGTTAGCTATCTGAATTTACAGGATCTTTTGTCTGTCCAAAATATCTACAAATTCTCACGCAATACTCGTTTGTGGATGGATATTCATATAGATCAGCCGGCATCAAGGGAACGGATCACAGACGATGATCTTCTGCAGCTAGCTAACAGGGCTCATGGAAACTTGAAAACTTTGAGTCTGGTCAACTGTTCTAGGATAACAGATGACGGACTGAAACGTGTGCTCGAAAGAAATCCAGGATTAATCAAGCTGAATGTTCCAGGATGTAGGGGACTAACTATTGAGGGGATACTGAAATGCCTGAAGAATTTCAAGTCTAGAAATACACCATCAGGTAGGATTAAGCAGCTAAGAGTTGGTGAACGTTACGATGTACAACGGATACACTTCGAAGAGTTGAAGTCCTTAATTGGTGAGGATAGTTGCACAGAGAGGTCTAATGTTAAAAGGCCGAGGTTCTATGGGCAGCGGTACTTTCAGCCTTGCGGTGATGATGATTGTGCCATGGATATTGAGGTTTGCCCGAGATGTCAGTTCTGTAGGATGGTTTATGATTGTCCATCAGAGAGCTGCCAAGGTAAAATGGTGGAATATCAGACATGCAGGGCATGTAGATTTTGCATTCCACGGTGTTCTCAATGTGGTCGGTGCATCGATGACGTCAAACTTGAGGAAACCTTCTGTTTAGAGCCGCTTTGCTCAAATTGCCGGAATCAGGCCAAGGTTTGAGACATCCTCATCCTTCATGTTCAGTTCAATAACGAGACTTTAGCGGATTTGGTAACTCCAGATTCTAATGAAATGTGAACAAGAACATAGATTCAGAATCAGGTTTAAGTTTGAGACATCCTTATCCTTCCTGTAGTAGTTGTTTTCTTTCATTTTTTAATAAAATTTACTGGAATCTATCATGTTTATTCATAAAATTTACTGGCATCTATTAATAAAAAAATTCGAGTCCAGTTTCCCCTATGGAGTTTGGAGATCTCATGAGAGCTCAAAAAAAAAAAAAAAAAAAAAAAAAAAAAAAAAACAACTTAGATTACAACAATATCCTACCACCACTGAATGTTTCCGTAGTGCGAGGCAACAGTATAAGAGTTTGTTTGATCGCCATAATAAGATCTTCTCTCCTATTAACTCTGCCCCAATGAGCTAAAACATTAAGAAGCAACTTCAAAATTTCACAATCCCGGATACTGCATAAGGTACCAGGTCACTAATTAGTTGCTCATTCAGGTGCTTGGCAACCACACCCATCTTAAGCGAAGGCAAGAAATAACACAAATATGCCACACAAAGTCACAATGCAAGAACAGATGTTTTGTGTGACTGCAGCTGGATACCCATGTGAATGCAAAGCAGCCCAATTATAAAACGGCGCCTTAGATGGCAGCCATTTCTTCCAAATTAGAAAGTGAGTAGAAGTTGTAGAAGATGAAAAACTGACATTTACAGATGAACTGTTACCTATGATTGCTTTGTAAAGCCTGCTGAAGAAAACTCATTGCACTTCAGCTCACTCTGAATCAGATCCTAGCCTTCCAGAAAAAGAAATACTTCATAAACGGACAACTACAAAAGAAATAACTTTCTCACATTATCCCCATGGCAACCATCCTCTTTAACTCCCCATAATCATAACCGAGAGTCATTCTTCAACATAGGTTTTCATGGTTTACCATTGCATTTATGGTCCTCGACCATCATTACTGCTCTTGCTAGTAAATGTGGTGATTTAGTGGAAATTGAGAAATCAACCTTAACCCTTTCAGACATCTCAGCCGCAAGAGTTAAGATCAGAAACTTGAAAGGGATCAATGCAATTCCTAGATGGCTTAATCTTGAAACCGCAGTGGGCTTTGCCGGAATTTTAGTTCAGGTTGAAGACGTGGTGCCCAGGGATTTGTTCTGGAAGTGGCCGTCGATTACCATCGATCCAATCCAAGTGATGAAGGACAAATCAGAAAATCCAAAAGCAAATAAAAGAAGAAAAGAGGACCAAGCGCCAGCTTTGACTCATCTTAGCAAGTCCATCTCCTCACCTACCAAGTCTGCAGAGCACATGGTTGCATTTAAGACATTATTAATGAGTCTGAAAAAAGGAATCTCTGTTCCTACGACAAACAGAAAATCTCGGTTATCAAGGAAAGAAAAGAGAGCCAAGCATGCAATGGACTGGTCACCATATCCGACTAGTAACGTCTCTCCGCAGAAAGTGCCCTGCGTACATGCTCAGTCTCAATCAAAAGTCAATGCATTAAATGTTTGCTCTGATCTCTCCTCGAGCACGAGAATGAAAGGATCCTTTCGAATTACAGTTTATGATTCGGATTTGGATGATCCGGACCTCCCAAATCCACCGTGGTTCACATCCCCCCATGGGACATTATCAATGAATCGTTTTTTGGGACCATGGTTTTTTTTGGGGGACCATGGTTTTTTTGGGACTAATGTGTTCGGTTAGAAAATATTTTTTGCGACGTAACCGAACTTAGGTTCGGTTGAGAAATATTTTTTGCGACGTAACCGAACTATTGTTCGGTTGGAAAATGTTTTTTGCAACTAAACCGAACTATTGTTCGGTTGGGAAATATTTTTTTCAACTAACCGAACTTATGTTCGGTTGGGAAATGTTTTTGCAACTAACCGAACTTATGTTCGGTTGGGAAATGTTTTTGCAACTAATTTTTGCAACTAACCGAACTGACCAGTTCGGTTGGGAAATGTTTTTTGCCAACTAACCGAACTTACCAGTTCAGTTGGTAATTCTTTTTTGCAACTAACCGAACTTATGTTCGGTTGGGAAATGTTTTTTGCAACTAACCGAACTTATGTTCGGTTGGGAAATTTTTTTTTGCAACTAACCGAACTTATGTTCGGTTGGTAAAGGTTTTTTGCAACTAACCGAACTTTTCCCCAAAAAAACCATGGTCCCCCAAAAAAAACCTCGGTCCCCAAAAAACGATTCTTATCAATGCAGTTTCATCTCCATTTTACTACCCAACACATTTCAATGGGCCTGGCCCACTCCGTCAACCCATTTCCATTCATCTCTCTGAACCCCCAACCCCATCTGATAATTCTTACTCGATTTCTCCTCCATCTTCTTCGATTCTTAGTTCTCCTTCGGCTGCCAAACCTGATCAACTTATTAATAATAATCATGCATCTGTCCTCGATCAACAACTTAACAACCCTGATCTTATTTCACCCATCTCAGAATATAATTCTTGTGATGTTGTGCAAGAGCAATCTATTGCAACACCATCTACCCAACCTGCTCTATCTATCATCCCTTCATCACCTGCTGTGTCAATCTCTTATGGGGCAGTGGTACCAAATTTTGTTGTTTGCTCATCCTCGGATGGCATTCTTGGTCCTTGTCCTGCTCCATTATGGCTCATTTCTCTTGTTCCCAATCCTTGTAATGCTGTCCAGCTCTCGTCAAATTGGATAAACCAGGAGGTTATGCGCCTTCTCTCTCTCGGGTCAAGCATCGGTATTGGTTTTGATAGTGCACCCAACACCTCGAAGTCAATTTTGCATGCTCTTGTTGCAAGAGATGGTCCCATAGACAAATTTAGCTCCCCTTTTATCTTCCCACCTCTAAACGTTCATTCTGATGTAAATTTTGCTTTAACCCATTTTGATCCAATTGACCCCAACATCGAGGTTCTTTCTGAATTACCCATTGCTTCTTTCAATCCCAATTTACCTTTGGAAAGTATTGAAGACATCTTACCTGATATCTCGAACATTTTCTATAAACCCGTCCACAATAATCCATCTCCAGAAACACTCCCATTATCCCAAACTTCAACACCTATTTTGAACCGTTTAACTGTTTGCAGAAAAGCCTCAACCAGTTTGGATTCCCTTGAATCACCTCAAACTTCTTCTTTTATCCCCGATTCCCTTGATTCCCCTTCTTCCCCCTTATCCCTCAATACACAAGCAAATATCCAACCTTTAATTCCCAAAAAGCTACAAAGAGAAATTCGAAGACTCGACCTCGTTGTTCCCCCACAATCTTCTCCTGAAGGTGCCAAGTCTGTAAGGAAAAGGGTTCAAAAGAGTTTCCAATGAATTGTACATTCATGGCCTGGAATATAAGGGGTCTGTGCTCCCCCTCCAAAAGAGCGGCAGTCAAGCAAGTGCTACAAATCCATAAGCCATCCATCGTAATTTTGCAAGAAACAAAAATGCCAACATGCACAAACTCTGACATTGTTGACATATGTGGTTCAAGATCAATGGGATGGACTTTTCTACCATCCATTGGTGCCTCTGGTGGCATAATCATAATATGGAATCCCAATATAATTGAAGTTCTATCATCACTAGAAGGTGCTTACACTTTATCAGTTGAATGTAGATTTATTGCCACTAACTTTCATTGGTTTCTCACAGGTGTGTATGGTCCTAATAAAATCTCTGAAAGAAAATTTTTTTGGAGGGAACTATACTATATCAGAGGCCTTTGGGAAATTCCGTGGGTAATTGGTGGTGATTTTAACGTCATTAGAAGAATTGAAGACAAGAATACTCTCGGTAGAACAACTCGAAGCATGAGAAAATTCAATCAATTCATTTCAACCCATGCTCTGATAGATCCTCCACTTAAAGGCTCCAAATATACTTGGTCGAATGGTCAAGCATCTCCAGTCCTAACCAGAATCGATAGGTGGCTCTTCTCAACAGATTTTGAGGCTAAATTCCCATGCATTACACAATTGGCAAAGACAAGACCGACATCCGATCACATTCCAATAGTATTGGACTTGGCTGACTCATCATGGGGTCCATCTCCTTTCAGGATTGAATTAATGTGGTTCGAGCATCCATCTTTTTTGACAAGCATCTCTGAATGGTGGTCCTCTTTTACCTTCTCTGGATCTCCAAGCACAGTCTTCTGGAACAAGCTTCAAGCTCTCAAACACAAGATAAAAGAGTGGAATAAAAATGTGTTTGGTCTTCTTGATCCCAAGATACAAGTATGTATGCACACCATTGATGTTCTAGACGACATTGAAGCAAATTTGGGTAGTTTATCTCCGAATCAATTCATTGATCGTGCTCAGGCTAAAGTAGACTTCGAAAATATATCGGTTCAGAAAGAGATTTTAATGAAACAAAAGGCGCGAAATGATTGGCTGAGAGATGGAGATCGCAATACTACTTTTTTCCACAAGGTGGCATCTGATAGAAGAAGGTCAAATAGTATCAAGCAATTGTTCATCGAAGGAAATCTTGTAACGGAGAAAGACATCATCGTCGACCACATCACTGGATTCTATTCTAATTTGTTCGCCGAAGAATTCCCCCCACAGACCCAATATTGGAGACATCAACCTACCACATATCTCTGAAGATCAAGCTGATGCATTAGATGCTATTATCACCGAGGAGGAAATATTGACTGCACTCAAAAGCTTAGCAAATGATAAAGCTTCAGGTCCGGATGGATACCCCATTGCTTTCTTTCAGAAATGTTGGCCTATTCTCAAGGGTGAGTTCATGGCTATGGTTCAAGAATTTTCAACTACTAGCTTCATGGATACAAGACACAACTCAACATTCATTACCTTGATTCCAAAAAAACATCATGTGGAGACTGTCAAGGACTACAGACCAATTAGCCTGCTGACAAGTGCATACAAGATCATATCCAAAGCTTTGTCATCACGTCTCCAACCTCTAATGACACATTTAGTCGATCCAAGCCAAACTGGTTTCATCTCGGAAAGGCAAATCATTGATGGGATTCTAATTGCCAATGAAATTGTAGACTCAAGACTAAAAGACAAATCCCCGGGTCTGATATGCAAAGTGGACTTAGAGAAAGCCTTCGACCGAGTAAGTTGGTCATTTTTAGAGTCTGTATTGCGGAAAATGGGTTTCAAAGCGAAATGGATGAGTTGGCTTCGATTCTGCTACGGCTCCCCAACTTTCTCAATTCTACTAAATGGATCTCCTTTCGGTAACTTCTTTACTTCTAGGGGTCTCCGACAAGGAGACCCGCTATCTCCTTTACTCTTTGTGCTTGCCATGGAAGGTCTCTCTAAGATTATTGATAAGGCTGTGGAGTCTGGTTTGTGCACTGGATTCTCAGTAAAGCAGGGGACCCCAGCTATATCACACCTTCACTATGCAGATGACTCGGTTTTTTTCGTCAATCCTGCATGGGAGGAAATACACAACCTCATGAGTATTCTCAAGTGCATCGAGGCAGTGTCTGGACTGAGGGTGAATCCATCTAAGACAAAATTAATCCAAGTGGGAATGGTTCCAGATCTTCAAGAATGGGCTATGAGACTTGGTTGTTTAACAGAGACAATCCCTTTCTCCTACCTAGGTATGCCACTTGGGGCGAAATCCAAAGCAAAATCACTTTGGGATCCTGTTGTGGAGAAATTTGAGCATAGATTACCATCATGGATGAAAGGCTTTCTCACTAGAGCTGGAAGAGTAGCCCTTGTAAAGTATGTTCTGTCTAATCTTGTTGTATACTACTTCTCAGTATACCAGGCTCCCGTATCAGTCATCAAGTCTCTAGAGAAAATTATGCGAAACTTCATTTGGGATAGTGGTGGATCCAAAAAAACGCATCTGGTTAAATGGGAGGTGATGATGAATCCAATTAAACTTGGTGGGCTAGGTATCAAGAATCTAAGATTAATGAATCAAGCTCTTCTCTCAAAATGGGGTTGGAGATTTGGTAATGAACGTAACACTCTATGGCACAACATCGTTTGGAACAAGTATGATGGACCTCAATCCATCTGGGCTCCTCAAATTCCATCAACTCCTTATGGTTGTTCTGTTTGGAAGCACATCGCAACTCAGGCACCATTGGTGGTATCCCACTCACATCTATCAATCGGTGACGGTGAAACAATAACTTTTTGGCTTGACAAATGGAACCTAGAAGGATGTCTAAAGGAAATGTTTCCTGCTCTCTTCAAAGTAGCAGGCCTCAAACAAGGCACAATCCGCGAGCACATTTCAAGCGACAATCGTGGGTGGTCTTTCCACTTTAAAAGAGTTCTCAAAGAAACTGAAGTTTCCCAACTTATGTCCTTATTGGTGCTCATTGGTGACACTCCTCCAACTTTGTCAAACCTTCCTGACTCCCGAACTTGGTCTCCCTCGATCTCAGGTACATTCTCAGTCAAATCTACCTACAAGTTACCCACAGATATCCCTCACGACCCATCAACACCACCAGCCCCTCCTTTTCCTCACCAGAACATATGGAACCCTCATGTTCCCCCAAAGGTCTGTTTGTTCTTCTGGACTGCTGCACTTGATAAGATATCCACTCAAGATGCTCTGCAACGAAGAAGGTTCAACCTTGCAAGTCGTTGCCCGCTATGCTTGTCCGAATGCGAGTCGTCACAACACTTGCTTCTGAGTTGCAAGTTCTCTAGACAAGTATGGTCCTTGATCTTACCTAACCACCTCCCTTGGAATCCACCCTCGTCAGTTCTACATTTGGCTCAAAGTTGGTCTGCCAATGGCATTAATGGTCCGGCAAAGAAAATCTGGGATATGGTTCCAGCTGTAGCTTTATGGGCAATTTGGAATGAGCGAAATAGAAGAATTTTCAAGCAAAAATCTCTCTCTCACTTCCAAGTAAGTGTAGAGGTCAAAGCATCCCTTTTGGCATGGAGCTGTGCCTTCAAAAGAGATTTTAATTTTAGGCTAGACTTGTGCATCTTTTCGTGGAGAACATGTTTACCGAGATAAAACCTTGGTTGTTCTCTTATGTCCTTACTTCCCTTCCAAGGATTGTATCCCATTTCTCTTTATTTTTGCTTTCACTTTTTTTTCCTTTATAACGGATACATGTAATTTTTTCTTCTCCTTTCAATAAATTTCTCCTTTCTCGATCAAAAAAAAAAAAAAAACAACTACAAACAAAAGAAGATGGAGATATCTTTGGTCTTCTCTACCTACTTTGAGAATATCAGAAGGCTCTATGGATTGGAATTTTGATGATAGTTTTGAGGCGTTGAATAAGTATATTGTTTTTGTGGATAGATTACTACTTCTGCGTGGTAATTCATCAGATATCCAAACCTTCAAACTTAGTTGGAAAAACGTTGGTAACTTACTAAGTGATTTGAAGTTTAAGTACGTACAACGTATCAAGACATGTCGCCACATGGATCATGGCTGCTGTTAAGCATAATGTTCAAGAGGTAAATTTTACTATGTTTCTAAGAGGTATGATTAAATTCCCAGAATGTTTGTTCACCTGTAAATCACTGACAAAGTTAAGGTTTTATGGATTTGGTAGAGATTTGACCGCCTTCGGTCTGCCTGATAATATAGAGTATAATTTCCCTCGGCTAAGATATTTGACACTTAAAAGGGAGTCTCACTTGGCAATGAAAACTTAACTAGTAAGCTTTTTTCAAGCTGCCCAGTTTTAGAGTCTTTGGTGTTAACAGAGTGCAGTATAAAGTTCGATTTCTCCTCTGTTAGTCTTAAACACTTTCAACTGGACAATTATGATGACGTTTGTGAGTCAATTGATTACTATGACATCACTGTTAAGTTATCTGCTCCAAATCTCACATCCCTTATCTGCAAAGATTATATGTCACAAGACTATTCTCTAGATAACCTTTCTTCTCTAGTTACCGCTGATATTGGAATGAAAGTTAGTGATGATTATACACTGGAAAAACCGAAAGCTATTTCAGAGCTTGCTACAGAGGTGAAAGGGTTGTATGGTGCTCGAATGATAAAATTTATAAGAGCGGTCCACAACGTGACAAATCTTACATTGTCCTCACCTGGGTTCCTCGAGGTATGACTTTTTATAAAGTTATAATTCTTTGGTTCGACATATAAAATGTATTTTGTTATTTTCTTAACATGCACTGGCGTGCAATATTTCATTATATAAATTTATGGTATGAGGTATTTACAACGCTACCTAAGTTTAATTATTGGTTTGCTACCTGTCTATGTGCCAAGGTTGTCTCGGGATCTCTCGACTAGCTAGGTGACCCCTACTTTCAGTTGAGTAATCTACGGTTTTTGAAGGTTGAAACATGGGTGTCAAGTAACTGCATGGATGCGATAGCATACTTGGTCAGGATATCCCCTAATATCGAATCTATTTGCTTAACCATTGAGCAGGTACAACTCTCATCACTATGAACGTGCTTAGTTTAGTTATAACTTTTCCTTTTATTTGCATAATTATTGTTTTCATTTTCTTATGGTGTTTAGACAAAGTTAAATACAAACAACAAAGAAGGTGATTGGATACTAGGGTCGCAATTTCCTTGCCTGGACTACCTCAAGTTTGTCCAAATTCAGGGTATCCAAGGATGTCTTAATGAACTCAAGTTTTTACAAGTTTTATTGAACAAAGCCATTGTGTTGGAGAAAGTAACGCTTTTGTGTTATAAAAGAGACTCGGTTGATAGAGCCGCACAACTGATGGAATTCAAAGAGATGCTACTTGCATTTCGTAGTGCTTCTTCAAGTGTCTCAATCTCGATGCAATTGTAGCCAACAATAAAAACTCATTTTCTTTCCTTAACATAAAATATGTTCTACAAAAGAATACTTTCATAAACGGACAACTACAAACAAAAGCTAGTTTGTTGCAGTTGCTGGGAGATTTCTCTTACTCCTCACTTGATGTGGATGGTTTCTTAGTCTTTCCTCACAAGCAAGTCTGGAACCCAAAAATCCCTCCGAAGGTGTCTCTTTTTGTTTAGACTTAATGCTACAAGGGTGCACCCACTAAGGATTTTCTAAAAATAGCCGGTAGGATCAACTCAAACTTGTGGCTTTTCAGTACATCTGAACAAGAGACAAATCAACAGCTGTTTTTGCTCTGCAACGAAACTCGAAGCTTAAGCACTATTTCCTGGATAGTTTTGGGGTCAAATGGGTTTTTGCTGAAAACATCAAAGCTAGGATCTGGGAACAATGAGTAAGAAGAGAAGCAAACATAGTTAAGCCATTTGCGATCTGGTGGACTTTATGGAAGGAGTGCAATAGTTGACTATAGTTTCTCTTGAAGGAGTATACCTCAGCTGATTGTTTCTGTAAAATGCACTATGTTTAACTGGTTATTGCACACTAAGCTGTTAGAAGGCTACTCTTCAAGTACAATGATTAATATGTAACTGGGAGGCCATAACTGGTAATAGCTAGCTTTTGTAACCTTTTTCTGTCTCCTTTACTTACTCTCATCTAATCCTCAAAAATAAGTAAAAATGACAAAGCAGCTAGAAAGTGACACCAAAAAGACTGACATTACGAACAAAACAATTTAGCTATTCACTGAAGAGCTGAAGAGTATTGGGTTCTGACCTTTGCTACTAAGAAGAGTATATGGTCTGACCTTTACAACAGACATAGCAGACTGTACAACATAATTTCCTCAATTGGTCGCCCATCAGCACCTGCATCCAGATAGAACAAATTGAGATTGATACCCTTTATCTAGTTGGAATAGTTAAAACTGACATCTCACATCTGCATGAAATAATAAAGAACCGAAAACGCACAGGTAGACAATAATAAGGAACTGACATTTGTTTTTACGATAATTAAAACTCATCTCTGTGGAATAAGATATACAGGCATTGTTATATGCATCGATGTGAGGTGCTATAGCAAATAATGGAATAAATTCCTTTGTGAATCTTCCATAACTACATTTTATGAGTTCTAAGGCCGGTTTTAGCTTCCTTTCTGGCATAGTCTCTACTTCCACAAAGTTTTTCTCCTCGGCAGTATTGAACATAAAGACATTTCTTTCTGAATGATCATGGCGGAACTTTTGCACAATCTTCAAGATTGATTCTGGACTCTTGAACCAAACATCATCTCTCTTCTTCTCCTTTTTCTTTTCTGAGTTTTCCTCCTCCTCCTTTTCAACTTTCTTGTTAATAAAGGAATCTACTACAGGCCAAAAAGGGCTCTCTTTTTGCTTCTCTAACTGAAATTGGTGTGAACCGAGACTTTGTCACGATCCTTTTTACGTACTTCTCCATCCTTTTCAAAGTGCTTGTTCACAAACTCATTGATTGCATTAAAACCTGCTCTATAAGGTTTGTTTGTATCTACGAAAATAGACGAATGAGAATAAGAAAAGAGAAGCATAGCACATGATACTCATACAAAAATGCTGGTGTACAAACAAGTACACTGTTACAGATAGTGAGTAAAAAACAGACAGAGCATACACAAAATGCTGGTGTACAAACCAGTACACTGGTACAGATATGAGCATACAACATGCTGGTGTACCATTATTTACACACATACAAGAAATATCATAAAAATTGGTCTAAAACAGGCAGATCTGGACACGAAGCACTGCAACAACATGCTGGTGTACCAGTATTTACACACAGACAACAATTCTCACAAAAATTGCTACAAAACATACATACCATGAAATGAAGCAATGCAACAACATGCTGGTGTACCAGTATTTACACACAGACAACAATTCTCACAAAAGTTGCTACAAAACATACATACCATGAAATGAAGCACTGCAACAACATGCTGGTGTACCAGTATTTACATACAGACAACAATTCTCACAAAAATTGCTACAAAACAGGCAGAACTGGACATGAAGCACTTCAACAACATGGCAGTGTAAAGATGTGTACACACCAACAACAAAACAGTATAAAATTGCTCAGAAAAATATAGAATCGCACATGAAACATCATAGTAGCATGGTGGTGTCTGATTGGTACACATACAAGAAATATCATAAAAACAGAACTGCACATGAAACACAGCAGTAGCATGGTGGTGTACAGATTGGTACACATACAAGAAATATCATAAAAATTGCTCAAAAATATACAGAACTGGACTTGAATTGTTACCTTTTTTTTCTCATAATCAGTTATTTGAAGCCTTTGAATGCTTTGATTTCTTATTAGATCGATGTTTCGGTACATAAGGCTTTGATGTTGAAGGCTTTCTTTGTCTTTGGTTTCTTCTTAATTGGTGATGTTCTTGAGGTTTCTCCATCGATTTTGATGTTGGTACTTCTAAACTTCTCTTAGATCTCGCTTTTGGACCTACCGATTTTGGAATTTCTTCGCAGTTGATGAAATTGGTGTTGAATCTTTTGATGCCGACTTCGATCTCGTCGTTGGTGACGTTGATTTTGCGATTTCGTCTCCGCTAGTGATGGATTTTGTTCTTGAGTTGATCTTTGAATCTTCAACTATTGGTGTGTTATTCTTAGAAACTACTTTGTTTCTTTTCAACATTATGCTAATGATGCTTCATAGAATCGAGTTTTCTTGATGAATTTAGGGTTTTAGTCTGTGAGTTTTCTAGGGTTTGTCTGCAATTTTCTCTTTGATTTTTTCTTCCAAGTTTCTGATAAAGCAGAAATGGTGCAGTTAAAGAAATTGTCCGTTACGCCGCTTTGAAAACATTTCCAGCCCTTTTTGTATATTTTCTTTATGACAAACCCACCATTTAGATACTCTATATTAGAAATCCATAATTAGTTTCTAAACTACTTGTTTTACTATACTAACCTTTTAATAAAGTAATTATCTTATTTTTTTTTATTTTTTTGTAACAGTAATTATCTCAAAAATCAAGCACGCCTTCTAGCCCTTTCCGTTTTGGTCTACGGTGAAAAAAAAAAAAGTAAAAGACCAGAAATTTAGGAAAATCCCAAAAATCAAGCACACTTGGTTTTTATAGACCGTCATTTTCTCCTCACCTGCGTCTTCTTCTCTTAATTGTTTCTTCTTTAAAAGGAAAAAAACAGAGCTGTTGTGTTTTCACCCTAAAACAAAACAAAAAAAAGTTTTCACCCTAAACATTCTCCAACAAAAAGAAACATTGTTATCATTGTAATCGTATTGTTCGGTAAGAATTCTTCATACTAATCTACTTTTTGTGAAAGTGAATTTATCACCATGCATGTTTTGACTGTGTGATAGCTTTTAATTTAATGGATATTCCATGATTAGGTCAGTTCAAAGATGTATTGATTGTTTTTGTTTGGTTTAATGACTTGCGATCATGTCTTTTTTTTTATTATTATTATTGTTCCTTGGTATTTCCGTGATTATCACTAGAATCAAATCAGAATTCTCTTTTTTTTTTTTTTTTTCCTGACAATGAGAGAGAATCATTTTGATGATTTGATCTTTTTTTTGTTTTATCACTAGAATCTAAGTTCTGCTCCAAAATCGATCTCTTTTTTTTTTTCCCCGTGAACTGCAATCATAGTTCTTTCCGAGATAACAAAATTTATCATGTCCAAACTCTGTTATTGAATTGCTCTCATTTAACACTAACATCATGGTTGACGTGAACTGCAATCATAGTTCTTTCCGTGATAACTAGTCATGTTTCTCTTTTTTCGTAGGTGTAAAAAAATGTTAGATCTGAACCGGCAAACACAGTGTGGATGATAGGTTTGCTGATGTATGACAAACTAGATACTTTATATAAACACAAGGAATTGGCATCTTGAGAATTTAAGGTATTTGTTTGACGCATTTCCTGTTTTCGCATTATCGTCCCATGGGGTTGTGATAGATGTACTTATCACTCGATTATGATGTGATAAATGGTGTTTTCCTTCTTTAAGATTGGGATAGTTTTCATTATCATCTGATCTGATGCATTTTAGAGCTAAATGCCAATTGATTAATTTTTTTTCTTACCCGTGAACAGACTCAACAAAGATTTTTAGAGCAAATTTGGATCTTTTGCACGACCTCTTACATGACTTTGAAAATAGGGGGGAAATGTTAAGCAAGGAACTGATAGTAGCTCTTGGGTCGACATCATTTCGGATATGCTTCAAGTGTTCATAAATGAACGTAAAGTCACCCCGGGAACAACTGCAAAGGATATCACTCTAGCGAAACATCTCTACCGGTAGTTAAAGAGCGCGGAAGTTCGAGTAGGCCATATTAGATGCAATCAAGAAAGGAAGAGTTTTCACTTTGAAAATTACAATTATTATCCTCAGTTGAATTTTTTTTCTTCTGAAGCATGAGTTTTAGATGATGCGCAATTTACTATTTTCACATGTTCGGTCGTGAAAGATGTAGCAATCATCTTTGAAATTGTGAAAATAACATCTATCACCTTGAAAAATTTAGTTTTCACATTAATAGACGAAAAAAAAATCAGTTTTCACATGAACTAGACGAGTGAATATTTCGGTTATCAGTTTGAATGTGAACCAAGCTATACTACGCAGAAAAACTGTTGGAAAATTGTAAATCAGTTTACATATGAATGAAAAATCTTAGGTTAAGTGCCTTAATGGATTTGGAAGCTGGGTTATTGTTTTGGGCCTCATATGATTTCGGTCTTGGTAGTTAGTTTCACGGAAGTTTCACTTCGAAACTAACAGGCGCCTAACATAGGGAAAGGTCGCAACCCTTCGTGAAACCAAATAGGGATTTCTAATTGGCATCCCTTGAAGAATCTCCATGAAACATCACATAGTTCCAATGAAGAGGTACTTAAACATCTATAAATACCCTGCACATTTAGATTAGTAATTAATGAGAAACCTAATAATCATTCTACTGCATCCTAGAATCATCAATTGAGTTTTGTGTCAAAAAGAGAGTTCATCACTTTAAGTTCCGTTCGCCGTTTCTCGAAGTTTGGAGTGCTACTACATCGAGAAGAAAGTCGTTGTATCCTGGGAGACAGACATCGATAATCCGTAAGCACCAGTGCGGGGTGAATCTGTCTTAAGGCTAGAGGATATAATCCTTGCCTCGACTTTGGTTTCTTCTAATTGGGTTTGCATATCTCTTCTTCTCTGTTTGTTTTATTGCAGTTTATACACAAGATTGCTAACAAGAACATTTTGATTAATTCAACCGTGAAAGATACAATTTCCAGTTTTAAATGATGTGCAAATTATTATTTTCACATGTCTGGTCGTGAAAAATGTATCTTTCATCTTTGAAATTGTAAACATAACATCTATCACCTTCAAAAGAACATTGGAAAGTTTTAATTTTCACATGAAATAGACGAGTAAATATTCTGGTTATCAGTTTGAATGTGAAACAAGCTATGTTACACAAAAGAATAGTTTTATTAAGCAAGGGGCGAGCAATAATAGGCTTTAACTCCATATAGTGGATCGAGTGTTTGTATTTACATGTACTTTATTAAGTAAAGAGGGGAACTTTGAAGCAGAGAAGATTCGCATGTTTAGACTCACTTGAAAAACTACCTCCGTTATCTAAATCTCATTACTAAATGTTTGACCATAAATCCACATAAGAAAAACTACCGCCACAAAATACCCCATAATCAAAAACGCCAACAACCATTTTTTTACATAAATTCATGGAACTGTTTGAATTTTTCTTTTATATAATGTCGGACAAATTGACCGTTTTTAACGGAATTTTGTTAAATATATTTACTTTTATTTTTGTTAATTATACACATCAAACTAAGGGTAAATTAGTCCATTTGAAAATGTGAATATATAAATCTAATCTAAAACTATTAATCTTAGCCGTAGATCTTGTAATTTGGGCTATAGATATATTCAATCTTAATGATGGGTTTCTGGAAGAGAAATAAACTGAACTTGGGTTCCTCAGAAATTTCCACGTTTGGGAGAAAATATTTCTAGCCCTTGATTATGGGCTAACGTGTCGCAATCACAGAGACTGTGTCAGTTACAAAACTGATTCATTTGATTGCACGTGTGCTTTAATAAAAGCGTGCGCGAAGGTTAGTAGTGTCTTTGTACATTATTTGGATTAAATTGTACCTAGTCAACTAGGTCTGGATTAAACTGTCGTTTTTTGAGCGGTTTTGGACTGAACCGTTTTTTTCCCGTTATATTATGTTTCATGTTGATAAATTGAACCTGAGCTCGTATAAGGTTTTGAAAAATATTTTTGGCACTTCAATTATGTTTTCTGCCTTCCCGAGAATTTCCTCGTTATCATTGTTTATTATATTTGCTAGTTGTTTGCAGTTTATAACTGTGAACACACTAGATAAGATATTATCAATTTAGTCTTTTCTCCATTTTACAAATAAATAAGAAATCAAGGCGATCCGATTAAAAAAGAGTAAACTACAACAAAGGGGATACTCGTCATAAAAACTGTAATTAAGATGTAACAGGGATACTTGTACCTTGCATCACTTCCATTACCTTTTTTCTGCGGTTGATATCTAGCTGCAGCACTCGTTCTTTACCGATGGTTTCGGAATAGACTTCGTCACTTCTTTGCCTATGGTTTTAGAAGTGGCGAAGTCTATTCAGAAAGCATAGGTACATAGAATCAATAGCAACTCCTGTATGTATCTCGTTAATTTCCTTGCTTATTGTACTTCTATTTGAATGAGTAATACACAGACTTTTTCTTCCATAATTCTCAAGAGAGGTCTTGTTCTTGAATTCAACAGTAAAGTACAGTACAGTACTTTACCTATTTGTCGGATCCAAGAACAAGAATCACTTAATTCGTCGAATCGAAGAACAACAACTACTTGAATACAGGTTGTTTATAGATCTATCTTACACAATTAATAGGATCACCATATTAAGAGTGAAATGCTTGTTTTTGGTATCTAACCCACCCCTTCATTTGTATCTCAAATGTACTATAACTAGCTTCTGATGAGTAACAACGAACTGCTTAAACTAATTTAAATAGTAGTTGCAAATATGTGAAGGAGGAGGTTGTTGGATCATGCTGTTTATTGTGTCTATTAATTAGTTGAGTCATCCAAAGAAGAAGAGGAGAGGAGAGGAGAATTTCGTTTGATGTGAGACAATTTGATGTGCATAGTAGTAGCAGCAGCTCTGATGGGCAAGCCCTCGACCATTTTATATGGGGAAGTCATATAAAATGGGCATTTTGAGCCAAAAATGGATGTCTGAATTAACAAATGATGCATCCAAGAATAAGAATATGCGGATGATATGGAGTAGCAAAGAAATTTGAACTTGAAGATTAATATTTATATTATTAATTATTATTACAGAACACTAGAATTTAGTTATTTTAAGAAATTATTTAATTTTGACGCATCTTGAACAGAGGTCAAGGGTGAAGCTCAAAGTGAACAACACTGCCATTACATCACATAGGATGAGCACAGAGTGACACAATCAAACTTCTGGTCTTGTTAGCATGCATCTGGACCATACATTTCACTGCATTAACCATGGTGTACGGCTCGTTTTCTTTTGTGGCATCATCCTTCTCTCCTAAAATACACAAGGTTTGGCTGGCATCTTGCTTCTTTCCTCTAAATTATGCTCCTGAATGTACAGCATAAACCTCATCAGCTAGTTGATACACGCAATGAAAATCAATATTTTGATAAACAAAAACATTAATTATAAGGGTCAACCTGCTGAAGTTTGTTCTTCCATGCCCACTCATGTGCCTGAAGTCACTAACTGGTTATATAAAAGAAGTTTGCTGCTACTGTTGGTGGTGATGCATTTGCGGTTGAATCTGACTTTGTTGTGACTGAGGGCCTTGTTGGGTAGAGAGGACCTGTAGTTGCGCTTGTGATTGCGACTGATATTGAATTGTTGAACCGAGGCTTTTGTGGACGAGGTAATTTTTGCTGTTGTCCTTGCTCAACTAAGGTCAATTCAGGCTTGTCACACTGCAGTTTATACACATTTAGAGAAATGAGATATTGAGATCGTTTCCACAACTTAGAGATGCAAAACCATATTGGAAAGCAATAATATGAAAATCAAAATAATAAGGGAAAGGGAGTAATGTAGAAACGATACCCTGCTTTCACTTGTTACACTGTTATAGTAGTATTGTACCCTTCAGGGGAGGTGTCTTCTGTCCAATTACGAGGAGGAAGTGCAACCTGAGGCTGGGAAACGACTGGAGACGGTAGAGGTGCAAGTGCTGTAAAAGAACCATTTGAAGGACCACCAAATCCTCCCATGGGAGATTTAACTTTTATATGGGCCTATTCCCTGAAATGGAGGATGGTAACCAGGTAATAAATGATGAATTAGAAAATTGATATGTCTGGACTCAAAAGTCAAACCAACAAACTAAATAGAAAAAAGCAAAAAAAAAAAAAAAAAAAAAGCAAAAAAAAAAAAAAAAAAAAATCCGACCTACCGGATTCGAACCAGTGACCTAAGGATTATGCTACAACTACAGTCCTCCGCTCTACCAACTGAGCTAAGGTCGGTTTTGCTCAATTCCCAAGAAACAAACATTAAATATGGAACCTGAAACTCGTGTAGTCACCAGTTTACGATGAAGTTGTTTAACCGAAGTGGTGTTGGATCAAATCTTACTAACGTGGAGACAATTTATGAGTAACCACTGACTTGGTCACCACAAAGTAGCAGTTGAATTTTACCAGCAACAATTTTGGCAAAAGTACCAATGAGTCAATGACCAGAGAAATTATCTAAGGATGCTACTAAGACCTATAAAAGAAATAAACTCACCCCAGCTAAGGACGCTATTAAGACCTATAAAAGCAATAAACTCACCCCAGCTAAAGTGTTTTGATTGTGCAATGCTCCTCTAATAGCCCTCTTAGCATACTCGGAAGTTGCATATTTTATGAAACAGCGTCCTGCAGAAACAACAGAGTTGGCATTCGAACAATATTGGGCTACTGCTACTAATGACTGACACGAAAAATCAACAACACTGAGAGCGTACAAACTAAAAATTCAAATTCCTTGCCTACTGACAAAAGAAGTATAAAACAACCACGGCCTAGTTGGATTTTATCAAAATTAGGACAAATCATTACTAAGCACTGACACGGAAAAGCAATAAACACTGACAGGGCACAAACAAAGAATAAAACTACATCAAAACTAGTCAAATTTTAACAACACTGGCAGGGTAAAAAGTGCAAACAACACAGACAAGGGTAGGAAAAAAAGGGTCACGCGGCAACAGAAATTTAACAGCAGTTGCAGTAACTCTGCTGGTGAAAGAGTTGTAACTAGGAAAAGATGTACGAAAAGTTCAAATAAATAGGATAAAGAAAGTTGGAAATCAGAGAAATATGTACCCGTGTTATCGTCACTTGGTCCCTTAAGAATTGTAGATCGGCAATAAGGAACTCTAAGCTAGCTTTAGCATTATCATGATTCTTTTGTAGAAGAGCACTGACCTGCCAAAAATTACCCTTGAAGTTACTATTCATTGATTTTTATTAAAATCAGAAGTCAGTGGATCGTAATTCTGCGATAAGACAGGTGATTGTAACCCAATACTGATATGATCACTGTTACGAAGTTCACGATATTCGGCGATTTAAAGGTTGAAAGAATTATATTGATCAGCCGAATCACGTGGGGTGTTCCCTTATGTGGTTTTACTAAGCAGACTGTAGCTGCTACCTAAGACCAGGAATGTTTTTTCTCTTTTCTTTTTCCTTTCCCAGTTTTACTATAATTCATTACATTCCACGCCTTCAGCTCAGCACTAGTGAACATTGCCATAACTAATCACTTATATTCCCTTGTTTTCCTGAACAGGAGATAGAATGAGGAAAAATGATTGTGAACCAATAATGCGGAGAAAAAAGTATCAATAAAGGAGGAGGGAGCCTTGATGTTCTACGGTAGCACCAAGCACAACATACCATGTTAGACTTCTAAATGGTATGAACACAATAAGTAAGACAGATCAGAGTCAAACCCAAAACGGAACAAGATATAATATTCAGTTCTGAAGAAACAGATGGTGGTGGGCCTAGTGGCTCTGTGTGATCAAAACCAGGTGTGGTTCCTATGGTAATCTATTACACAAAATAACAACTGATGAAATCCAGTTAGGAAGTTCGTAAAAGAAGGCAGCATTGATAACTGTCTTTTAGGTAACAGATGCCTAAGAGTGGTCCATTTGGATGATTGAGGATAACAGACAACAGAAAATAAGAGATTAAGATACCAGGGTGATTGGACTCGTTCTTGATAAAAAAAAAAAAAAAAAGAGAGAGGCTGGATTAGCCTGCGCTCAAGCATCTACAATCAGACTTTTTCGGTATATCTAATTTGAATGAGCATAAACTGTAGACTAAGAAAAGAAATGATAACCAGAACCACCTCTACATTAGAAAAATAATTATATGCTGATGTCCCAGCTAAACTGAATCTCCACTGACATAGAGATACAAAATAATTATAGACTAGCCGAAATTGTGACAACTAAATCGACATTAAGAAGTCATGGCTTCATCCAGCTTAGCTAAGCTATGCTTGAATTTCTATACATGTACTTGTGAAAAAGGTTTGTATCTAAGCAACATGTATACACAAGTGTTATCAATCAAGAAGTTGCACATTAAATTTATATTTAAATAATTTTATAAAATCGAACAAGAGTCCATGGTGTCAAAAACTATGTTGTCATGGGCGTAAGGCGCTGCGTGGCGTGGGGTGTAAAATCCCGAGCCCAGGAGGCGCGAAGCCGCGGCGTAGAACAATAATTCCACATAGGTTTATGTTCTTGACATAACTGATACTAATTAGCTTAGGATTTTCTATATTAGCTTTTAAATCTTAATGAAAAAGATTTGCAAAAAATTTGGAAAGATTTTTTTTCCTTCACTATTGTTAAAATAATTAACAAAAACATCTAGGAATGATCGGTTTCTTAACATAATTAGCTTAGGGTTTTAAAATATTAATGTCGACTTAATGAAAAAGATTTTCAAAAGACTTTGGCAATATTTTTTTTTCCTTTTATGGCATAAAATGCCACTTTGGCGCCAAGAAATCCGGCGCCTTGGCTCGAGCGCCTAGAAAGGCGACGCCCGGGCGCCACTTTTAAAGTGGCATCTCCTTACCCACTGTGTGGCGCCCAAGTTCAGAATAAGGCCACTTTGGCGCCTTGGCGGCGCCTAGGCGACGCCTTTGACAACATAGGTCAAAAAGATGGACAGAAATATGGATAACGAACCTCACCAGCAACCTTTTTAGCTTACAAAGTAGCAACTATATCCAAAAACTTCTCAATGTCGGGAATTTTTGCCTGGTTATCAAAAAGAAAAAAAAAAAAAAAACATGATCAGTTGTGCGGACAAGCCAGTTTACTTCATAAAACAGCTAGAAGCAGTAAAGTTACTTGAAGTTTAAAATCTTCTCTACTTAAGGTGTCGAGGCAAAACACATATCAACATTATTAGACAAGCTGGCCTTTATTGTGTTTTACAAGTCGAATAAAATGATGATTCAAATCAACTGAATCACATTTCCTTTTTTGATCAGCCATTAGTTTTCTCTCTGAAATTAAAAGTGCCAACACATATTCTGCAGTAATTGTGCTGTGAGCTACATATACTTAAATCTAACCAACATGAGATCTGCGAAAACTGAAAGTAAGTTAAGCACCTGAAGTTCCCGCTGCTGAGCAAGAAGTTTCATCTCAACTACCTTGTTCTGCTGAAGCCTGCAGAACAATCGTACAAACACACAAGTAAGAAAGTTGACCGATATATAATAAACATAAAATTTAATTTTCACATGATGGAAATCATGTTCCCTCAAAACCAATGCTTTTAGAGAGTGACAACTTTCCTATGAGTAGTAAAAAGAATCCTAGCAACAACACCTTGTATTGACAGTGGTACTTGTATCAGACACATAAACAGGGCTGCAGTTCTGCTAGCTGTGAAAGTTTAATATATTCACATTCCTCAAAGCTAGAAAATGGCAGAAGAAAGAGAAGAAAAAAGAATGAGAAGACACATGGCTGTTTCTTTACAGTCTTACTTCAGAGTAATTCTGGATATAGAAATCTTATTTTCCTACAGGCTACAACGAAATGCTCTTAACATTAACCTTGTATACGTTTCAGACACTGAATCTCATATATAGTTCATTAAGCCTTACAAAAGTATTCCGAAGGCATTATGAATTGTATATCCCACATTGAATCCAGTATTTCGTTAGAAATTGTGTTGTAATTTGTAGACTTGTACATTGCCAAAATCAAATTCAGCTTATACAGTTATACTTCCCAGATTATTTATCAAATCCCTGAAAGACTCAGCAGTATTCCCCGCAATATGGATACAGGGAACTAAGGTGGCAAATTGTCAATCAAAGCCTAGAATCTAAGTCTACGACGAGTAAGTGATCTATGGCATGAAGCTAAAGTAGGTTAATGAACCTAACTAAACGGAAACCAGTATATACACATAAATCATTACATCCAAATAAAAAATCAACTTTGAGACTACAAACTGACTTCACTGATCTAAACTAGTATCACTTAAATCTAAGTCTACAAGTGAACTATTAAGAATCTACGCCGAAAAATTAGCAATTCTAATGAAATTACTTAGGTACACATCCAATGAGGAAATTAGTGAACTCATTCTGGATATAAGCTCAATACAGGACAGTAATTTGTTTCCTAACAATCGAATGTTCTTTAGATATCTGGATCAGCCAAAGGAGAATCATGTTTATAAACAAAACCCACTTTCAAAACCCTTTGTAAAACCCTAAATTACAATCAATTTTGGAATTAATCCTTAAAAAAATAAATACCTAAATCAAGAAATCAAAAGAGAATGAGAAAAAGGCACCTCTCTCTCCTAACCCTCTTCCTCTCTTCTCTTACGATAGAAACCACCAAAACCTAAAATCGCTTCCTGCTCCGATCTGTTCCCATGGGCGCGGATCGGAGCAGATCTCTCCTAATAATCCTTAAATCTGATGTTTTATCTCTACCGCCGCCTGTTTTCTTTAGCTTTAATCTACTTCGAATCGTGTTTTCCCCCCTGATCTTTTTAGTTTTCAGATTTGTTCTCCCGATCTATCTCCCCTCTAACTGCGAGTTCAGTGTTTTCTTTTGATTACTGATCTTGTTTTAGGTTTGGGCTTTCTCGGTAGAGTTGATTTTCTTTGATTTTGTCGATTTTTCGGTATAACCTAGCTTTGTTTTCAGTCGTAGGTCTTTGCTTTGGGTTTTGTTCAAAGTTGTTGTTTGAATCCAGTGGGGTTTAATATCATCCTTGATTCTGCTTCAAATCAAAGTTTGTTGTTGTTCTTCTCATTTTAGATCTAGTTTAATTTCTTATATTAGCATAGGTTTTCGATTTAGGGGATCTATTAGGATTTTTCTTATTTGATACTGTTATTTTGATGAAGTTTGTCCAGACATATGGTGTTCTCTCCAAAAGAGCACTTGTTACAGCACCAAAAAAGAGATTAGAGACTCCACCAGCAACAATTTCACAGCTACCAAAGACACCAGCAGAAACAAGGACACAAAAGACACTAACAACAACAATGAAACAGCAGACCGATTTGATGAAAATTCAGACCGCCTCCGACCGATTCCGCCCAAAGATAACTGATTTTGATTATCTTTGTCACTTAGGTTACTTTATGTTTGAAAAATTTCATGACAAATGGTTGGATCTATGGATCCGTTTATACCTTTGTTACGTGTGTTACTATTACTTTGCAAAAAACTCTGAGAAATGGTTGGATCTTCGGATCCTAACAATTCTGCTTTTAGTAGACTTGTTATTTGGTTTGGATGTGTTACTTTTAGTCCAAACAATGCCATTTAAACTTGTTCTGTCACTAAGGAATTGGTCTGGAATGGTTAGATTTAGTCTTCAGAATTTTTTTTGGTTTTATGCCGTTAAGTGTTTAGAAAACCTTTGTTGTCTGGTTGATTACTTTGAGTCAGTTGAAAACTCTACGATCTGTGTTGTAACCTTCCCGATTTGGAATCGTGGTATTATCAATGTTAATGAATGAGGCTTGCCTCTTTTTCGAAAAAAAAAAAAAAGAGAATGAGAAAAAGATCAAACCTTTCTTGAAGAAATGTCAAGGAAGAAGTTACATCAAGACCTGGTTGCGTTAAATAAGTCTGAACATCAGATACAAATGAAGCTCCAGGTATACCCTTTTTTTCAGATACCTCTGGCTATGAAGACGAAGACATTGAAGAGAGAAGTGAGAGACAAAAGCAAGGTCTGAGCTAGGCATATGTTGAAGTACTGGGCCTATATCAGGCCTCAATTCTTTTGGCCACTTTTATAAAAATTTTTTTTGAAGTTGTTCACAGCTCATACATTATTTTATTTGTTTATTTATTTATGTATGTATTTATTTATGTTTGGGGTAGGATCCAATGACATGGTTATATTAACATAATCACGACATGGTTTGGCCATTTTTTCTACAAAATCCAAATGACAACGAGTTTGAAGCTAATTTTCACTGTTAATCTTTAACGGTTAATATTCAAAATGGTAGATGGTAGTCTTATACGTCTCGGAATGCTCTCATTTTTTGTAGGAATGTAGAGCTATATAAGAGGAACATATTATCAAAAAATTAGCTTCAAATACATTGTCGTTTAGATTTTGTAGAAAAAATGGCCAAACCATGTCATGATTATGTCAATATAACCATGTCATTGGATCCTAGCCCTTTATGTTTTGATACTCATCTTCCGATACCGCAATAGTTGAACAGGTCACTGTGCTAACTAGTCTAACAACGAGTCTCATGAGGAACCAGCCAAGGTGGCAGGTAATGTCGCAAGGGGGCAAGCTAATAACCCTGTTTTTCATGTTGAATTTTGCGGTATTGCGCCATTGGTGATTCAAACTGGGGCCCATTTGGAACACATCAAACCTGTGAGGAATTGAGATGACCAGCTGAAATAGTTATCCGTTATTTTTTTTTAAGAACAAGCTGAACCGTGTTTGCTATTCTCATTTATTTATTTTTTAGATTTGGGAGATTTGTTCTTAGTCATATGAGCCTTGTTTGCGATGTCCTTTGTGTTATATTATAATCAAGTCTTCTTCTGCTTGACTCTTACAATATTCAGACACCTATTCATGTTTTCCTTCATTTATTATGTCTATAAAACGATTGTAACAACTTAATCAATTCTGATACATCAATAAATATTACCTTTTTTTCAAATACTTTCTCATCGTCTGGTGCACAGAATTTAAAATCTCTGTACAGTCAGTCGATTGGTGATATTAAGGCCACCTAGTTCAATGGGTTTTGAAATACTCAATTTATAATTCTTTGGCAGAACCTTTTTACTCCACCAGAACTTCCGCTGAATAACATCATAGTTTATCTGTTATCTTTTTTCGCATAGGGAATCTGATAGGTGGTGAGAGGCCCGAGTTCCTAAGGTGGACTTAATAAAAACAGTTTTCCCAGGTTGATTCAGATATTTCCCTTGTCAAAAAGCTAGTCTATTTTCACAGCACTCTCCAAGATGTTTAAATATCTCAATTTTGTTTCTTTGAAGCAACGATGGAACACCTAAGTATTTATCTGCTAGTCTTAGCTAGATTTTTAATCTAAGGATGGATAGCATGTGAGACTTAGTTCTAGAATCATTTTTGGGGCTAAAGGCTAACCCAGACTTATCAATTGTTTAGCTCCTTTGACAGTAGCCCTAGTAAACACAATATAATCATCGGCAAAGAATAAATGGCTAACAGAAGGTGCAATTGGTAACCTTGATACCTTGTATATTATTTTTACTTTTTGCATCAATAAGCATTTTAGAGAGAACATCCATACAAATAATAAAAAAGTAAGGTGGAAAGGGGTCTCCCTTCCTAAGACCCCTTGTAGGATAATATACTTCAGCTGGTGCTTCATTTAAAATTATTGAAGTAGACACAGTTGAAATGCATTGCTCTATTAAGTTACACCATTGATCATGGAATCCAAGTTTTTTTTAAAATGTCAATTAAAAACTGCAATTATATCCTATCAAATGCCTTAGACATGTCTAATTTGACTGCCATTAGACCATACTTTGTTCTATTTTTCCTCATACTGTCCATAATTTCATGGGCAATAACTATATTATTTGTTATTTGCCTAGAAGAAAGAAAAGCATTTTGGAAAGGGAAATAAACTTCTCCATAACTGTTTTAAGCCTACTAGCAAGGAGCTTAGATATAATTTTGTAATTAATGTTACTTAAACTTATATACCTAAAATCAGATGGTGTTCTAGGTGCATTGTTCTTAGGTATTAAAGACACAAAATTATGGTTCATTCGTTTAAGCATATTGTTAGAGCACTGCTCGGTCGAACTCGCAAGCGTTGTTATCTCAAGCTTGTTTGTCAAGTTTAGTTGCCAAAACTATAAGTCTTGATTTCTAGTATACTTATAGCTAAGTCTCGGATTAGGATAAAAAGTGTAGTTGAACTTTAGACTTCACGGCGTTCATCGATTGAAGACGAAGAACTACCAAGCTTGTGGAACTTCACCAACAAAAGGTATGTGGAGACCTGAAATCATCTATCACTCAAAAGTCTATCTACTCTATCTCCTATTTGAGACAAAAGTCTTATAGCTATATAGATTTCGATTATACAAATTTGATAATTTAAGTTGAGTTTAACTCGCTTACGTATTTCTCGAGTATGTGTTGGTAAGCTTTCGCTTTAACAAATTTCTTCTTATATTCTTGACGAAATTCAAAAGATGATCATGTGAAAATCACCTGGTAATATCTTACATGACTTGTGTGAGACAGTCATTTGATGTAGACTCGAAATGTTTCGTATTGATCATTCGATCACTTGAAAATTGCTTCAAAGCTAATAGTTTGTGTGAGACAGCTATTCCCGTCTTCCAAGAATGTTTCAATGATTGAAATGAGAGTTTAGAACAAATTAACCATGACTGGATATAACACAGTATGCGTACTTGTATGCTAACTGTTACAAGTTATTCCAAATCCGGGAACCATGGTATGCATACCCATATACGTATTAGTTGGTTAATGAAAGTTCGGAAACTAGGTATGCGCACCCGTTCGCGTACTGGCGTAAGTCCAAGTTCCGGAGTTCAACTAAGTTTGGTGGTATGCGTACACGATTCGCATACTGGCGAACCTTAACTTAGTCCGTCCACTTGGATATGCTTACCCGTTTAAATACTTGAGTAGGTTATGTTCTAAAATCGTTTTTTTTCAAGAACTAATACATTTATATAATAAGAAATGCAATTTTTCAAACCGTGGCTATAATGTCATGAATTGATTCGAGTGAATCAAAATCGATTTTGCTTCAAATTTGTCTTGTATACTTCTATGAGAATATAAAAAATTGAACAACTATAGAACTAGGTTCATTTGAGTCATTTGAACTAGTTATGGTTAAGATGAATAAGGTTGATATGAAAGTGTTCATATGGCTAACTTCAGTTAACTATTGTTGAGCCAACAAGGTGCACACGTTTAGGTATGGTTACCCATATCTAAATGAAGTCACTTTTCATTTGTGTGTAACGATCTAAGTTCGATCTAATGGTTGAAAGATATTAGCTTGAGTCTAATTAGGTTTTCATCTAACGGTGAATATTAAAATATTTGTTACCAAGGTAACATTGATTGCAAATCCTGATCTGAAGACTATATAAGGGAGAACTCTAGCAACTGGGAAACCTAATCCCCACAACTCTTGTGTGATACTAGTTGCGACTAGATTCGATTCTCCTTTAACCTTAGGTTTTTCCAAAACCCTGTAGGTTAACGACTTAATAAAGATTTCGTTGGGATAGTGAAGCCAGACCCAACTATTTTCTGTAGTTGCGTGATGTGATCTTGTTGTTTCCTATCGTATTGATTACTATCTTCTTTAAGATTAACTCGAGATTTAATCTCCAATAGGCAAGATAAAAAGTAGTCACAAACATCATCGTTTGTGATTCCAGAATATCTTGTTTCGTTACCATACGATTAAGATTATTATGAGGTGATTGATATTACTAGGATATTTTTCGAAATATAAGTCTGGTCTATCAATTGGTTCTTGTTCACCTTGATTTATAAAATGACGGAACAAAAACCCTTAGGTATTTCTATGGGAGACAAATTTATCTATTCAATAGACTTTCCTGCGTGAGACAGATTTGTTTATAATGTCTTCGACTTTGGGTCGTAGCAACTCTTAGTTGTGGGTGAGATCAGCTAAAGGAATCAAGTTCGTAGAGTCCTGCTGGGATTCAGAGGCGTAAGCAACGCAACTTTACCTTGATCAGTGTGAGATTGGTTAGGGCTCAACTACAATCCAGTCCGAAGTTAACTTGAAGTAGGTTAGTGTCTGTAGCGGCTTAATACAGTGTGGTGTTCAAATCTGGACTAAGTCCTGGGGTTTTCTGCATTTGCGGTTTCCTCATTAACAAAATTTATGGTGTCCGTGTTATTTCTTCTCCGGATTATATTTTCTATATAATTGAAATATCACAGGTTGTGCGTATTTCAATCAATTAGATAATCCAACCTTTGGTTGTTGATATAAATTGATTGACACTTGAACATTGGTCATTGGTACCGTTCAAGTTGTTTCACATAATAATCAGGATCGCAGATTTCTTCTTTTCTTGTAATTAACTTTATCATAAAAATACTTAGTATTTTTATCATCAAAAGTTAAGACATTCTCTCTAGCTCTCTGCATCTAATAATATTGTCTCACACCATACCAATATTTTAAAGACTCTTCAAGACTTTTTTTTAACACTAATACTAGCACTATCATGCATATAAGAGGAAACATCTTCAAGATGTTTTGAATAACATTTATGTGAGTTTGAAATTTTCCAAAAGAATGCATGTTCTATTGCCTAAGAATTCACATTATACAAACATTTAGCATGCTTATAAGATTTAGAACCCTTTCATTAGTGTTCCAATTATTAGCAATTACATCTCTGTATGCAGGTATTATCACTGAGCCAACACCTATTAAACCTAAGAGGTATTCTAGATGTGCTATCATCTCTAGAAGTAACTGGCAGGATGTGACTGTGATCTACTTCTACCAAGTGATAAACTAGCCTTTGGGAGGAACTCTAGCCAGTCTGAATTAGCTAATACCCTATTCAATCTTTTAAGAATAAGAGAGTCTCCACTTCTGTGATTACTTCAAGTGAAAGGATTTCCTATGAAGTTTAGGAAAGTAAGACCTAGATGGTCTAGGTGATTCTTAACATTATCAAGCTCACTTTGAGGAAGTTTGTTTCCATCAACTTTTTCCTCCTGTCTAATTCAAATCTCCTATAATTACCCAAGGAAAACTATACCTCATGGATAGATTATCTAAATAATCCCACTGCCTATCACATCCTAAATCATCCAAAGCACCATAAATACAATTAAGAAGAGTATGGCTACTTCTAGAATCCATATTCACTAAAATAGAGATGTAATTAATATTCATGTCCACAACTTCAATGTGTATTCCTTCTTTACATAACATAAAAATACTACCAGAAGCACCAATTGGGCTCACATATATAAGTAGTTCATGTAATTAAAACCATAAGTAAAATTTTCCTTTTTCACATTCATGGTTTTGGTTTTAGACAAGAAAATGATATCTGGATCATTGGCTTTAATCAGTTTACCTAGATGCTTCCTAGTGTCCTTATTTCAAAACCCTTCAACATTCCAAGAAAGAATTTTCTTTTTTTCTTGACTATTAGGATCAAAGACGAGTCTAATATCTAGGTCTAGAACAATCTGATACAAATCAATATTACAATCCACCCAGTAAAATCAGAGAACTGAAAATTCACAATTAAAATAAGAGAACTGAAAATTCACAATTAAAATCAGAGAACTGAAAATTAAAACTATTCAACCAATATTTGGAATGCTAAATCCTTAGAATGGGCTTTTACTCAAACACCCCATCTCGGAATGCTAAATCCTTAGGCCCGCGGTGGGTTTCTAAAAAGAAGTCATGGACCAATACTCTTGTAGCATGTCATGGGAGGAAAAATCTAAAACAAATTTAAAATGTATTTAGTATTCTTAAAAAACCAATCATTAATTTAAATAGGCCGTGCTCTAAAACTACTTACCGTCTCCATTACTCCAATTTCCCCTCTCACAATTTGGTTATAATGAAAGCCAAGTTAATTTAGACTATGATTTTTTTTTATTTTTTCTCTCTTTTTCTTAACATTAAAACTATAAAAAAACCATTTATTTTTTTTATTTTTTTTACACAAAAAGGGCAAATTTTATAAAAGAATCAATTCACCAAAGAGGTGAAAAAGAAACCCAGAAAAGTTACAAGGATTTGTGAGTTACAACATCCCAATTACATAAGAGAGTGGATAAAGAAAAACCTGAGAATATATCAGTGTTCAGAGTCCATTTATATAACAAGGACTTTACATCAACTATAAGTTGCTCAACATATTTACAAACATTCTTATAAAGTCTTCTATTCCTCTCATTCCAAACACTCCACTAGATTGCAAATGGTAAGTAGCCCCAAAGCCTTTTGATCCCGTTTTTGCTTTTCTTATTCTTCCATTCCCATAAGTTTCTTTTGACATCACTTGAGAAAACCATTTAATTCCAAAGTCATCCAAAAAATAAGACCAAATCTTGAAAATGAAACTGCAATGTAAGAAGAGGTGAGCATTGGTTTCAGTGTCTTGGCTGCAAAACAGGCAATTGTCATTGTGCACCAGACCTGCATTCATTAAACCATCTAAAGTTGGAGCACCACTTTAACACAATGTCCACACTAGGAAAGAAACCTTTAGTGGGACTTTAGGATTCCACAACTGCTTTTCAGGGAAGCACAAGAAACCATCTGTTTCTAGTGCAGCATAAGCATTAGCCACTGTGAAGCCTTTCCCATTGTCATAGACCCAATGTCTTCCATCCTCAACCAACTCCAGATTCAAAATATTATTTGAATCACCAATAAGTTGCAACAGATTGATCACCTGCAGAAATTCATTATCAATAAGTGCTCTAGAAAATTGTAAATCCCAAGATCCCTCTGCAGAGATCATGTCTTTCAAAGCCACTGGCTTATTTCTTGAGAGTTTGAAAAGATATGGAAATGCCTCCTTCAAAGGAATCTCACCAATCCATCATCTATCCTCCCAAAAAGAAATAGCTCTGCCATCCCCTATAGTGAAAACAGTCCCAGATTGAACAAAGTTTTTGGATTTTAAAATCCCAGCCCACAAACTGAAATACACTGCCTTCTTAGTTTGGTTAGGAAAAAGAGCATCAGTGAAACCACTAAATTTTTGATGAATTATTCTTCTCCATAGAGCATGTTTTTCACTGCCATATCTCCAGATCCATTTGGAATGAAGGGCTTTATTCATTAACTGCACTTTCTTGATATCAATACCCCCCTGCATTTAGGAAGGTTTACTCTAGACCATTTTACCCAACTCTTTTTCTTTACAGTTTCAGAAGAACCCCACAAGAAACTCCTCAAAATTTTCTCAAACTCCTTAGCTACACTCACAGGCATCTGAAATAGAGATGGATAATACACTGGAAAACTAGCTAGCACACTTTGGATCATAATTAATCTTTGGCCTTTAGACAAATAAGATATTTTCCAACCTGCTAATTTGTGATGTAATTTTTGAATTATGTCATCCCATATTGCTTTGGATTTCCCAAATAATTTATAGGCAATTGGCACAATGAGCAGCCAAAAATATCAGCACAGGATTCACCATTATGCATCTGACCCAAACCAACTATTGTGCTCTTTCTAAAATTGACTCTTAAACAAGAAACCAGTTCAAAAGCCAACAAAATGTTTTTCAAATTATGTATTTCAGCTTCAGAATCATTAAGAAAAGCAACTAGGTCTCATCAGCAAACTGCAATTGAGTAACTACAGTACCAAGAGAACTGACCTCAAAACTAGAAATTAAGCCTTGAGAAGCAGCAGCTTTGAACATCAATGATAAGATTTCTGCCACAAGAATAAAAAGAAAAGGAGAAATGGGATATCCTTGTCTTATCCCTTTTTGATTTCTAAAGAGACCAGTAGCTTCACCTTTGAGAACAACAACAAATCTTGGAGTTGAGATGCACCAATTAATCCAACTTCTCCATTTATGGCCAAAACCAAATCTACTCAAGGCTTTATCAACACAACCCCAGTTCATATTATCAAATGCTTTTTCAAAATCCACTTTGCAAATTAGACCAGTATCTTGTTGTCTCAATCTAGAATCAATTAACTCAAAAGCAATGAGAATATTATCATGAATATGTCTACCATGAACAAAAGCACCTTGATGTTCTGAGATAATTGAGGGCATCACTACTTTCAATCCGTCTGCTAACAATTTAGAGATAATCTTGTATACACTACCAATTAAACTGATGGGTCTGAAATATTTTAAAGAAACAGCTCCACTGCATTTAGGAATCAAAGTGATGTTAGTGCAGTTTAATCTCCAATCTAAAGAAGAATTGGATTCAAACTCTTTAACAACCAACATTAAATCTGACTTGATTATCTCCCAAGAGTGTTTATAAAATTCCATTGTAAAACCATCTGGCCCAGGGCTCTTATTAGTTCCAAAATGATCTACCACGACCATCTTTACTTCTTCTTCAGAGAAAGGCTTCTCAAGGTTAATACTCTCCATTACAGATATGGAAGGCATATCCAGCTGATCAAAGCTCGGCCTAGAGACATGGTCTTCTGAGAACAAAGAAGTATAATAAGATTTTGTTTCATCAGCAATCTTCTTTTTATCATAGCATAAATCCCCATCAATTTTCAAGAAATTTACACTGTTGAGTTTGTATTTAAAAGAAGCAATTTGATACAGGTAACTAGAATTCCTTTCACCATCCTTCATCCATTTTTCTTTAGCTCTCTGACTTATTTTCCTTGTTATATTTAAAGAGATTGATGCATGTTCTAGTTTAGCTTGCTCTCTAGCAATCACATCCTCATCAGATAAAGAAGAAGTAACCTCTTCTAAGTTGTCAAGCACCTCAATAATAAGCTCCAAATTATCCAATTTAGCTTGCAAGTTACCAAAAGTTTCTTTTTGCCAATTTTTGATAAAGAATTTTAAAGCTTGTAGCTTTTTAGCAAAGATGAAACTTGGTTTCCCTGTTGTTGATGGTGGTTTTTAAACAAGGGGTAAAATCGTAAAACCCCATGACCTAGTGTTACCCGCAAAACATTAAATAAGAGCATTTAACTCAGGTGTAAATAAATAATAGGGGTATTTTTTTCAAAATAACAGATTAGGGTTTTAAACACAGAACCCTAATTCCAAAACAAGCCGCATACTGCGCACCATGGCAACCATGCCAAACCAAGCCGCACTCTGCGCACCATGGCAACCATGCCAAAACAAGCCGCATACTGCGCACCATGGCAACCATGCCAAACCAAGCGCGCACTCTGCGCACCATGGCAACCATGCCAAACTAAGCCGCACCCTGCACACCATGGCAACAATGCCAAACCAAGCCGCACATGGAAACCATGCAAACCAACACTCGCGCACCATAGCAACCATGCCAAAACAAGCCGCATATTGCGCACCATGGCAACCATGCCAAACCAAGCCGCACTCGCGCACCATGGCAACCATGCCAAACTAAGCCGCACCCGCGCACCATGGCACCAATGCCAAACCAAGCCGCATATCGCGCACCATGGCAACCATGCCAAACCAAGCCGCACTCGCGCACCATGGCAACCATGCCAAAATAAGCCGCATATCACGCACCATGGCAACCATGCCAAAACAAGCCGCACTCGTGCACCATGGCAACCATGCCAAACCAAGCCGCACTCGCGCACCATGGCAACCATGCCAAAACAAGCCGCATATCGCGCACCATGACAATCATGCCAAACCAAGCCGCACTCGCGCACCATGGCAACCATGCCAAACCAAGCCGCACCCTGCGCACCATGGCAACAACGCCAAATTCCAAGCCGCTATGCCTTTGGCCCACGCCAAACATATCGTCCTAGGCTTGCAAGACTTGAAACTAGGTCAACATGGCCGCACGTGCCATTGGCACATGCCAACACGTGCCGTAAGCCATATTTCTAAGCCTCTATGCCTTGGGCCCACGCCAAACATAGCGCCCTAGGCTTGCAAGACTTGCAACTAGGTCGACATGGCCGCACGTGCCATTGGCACATGCCAACACGCGCCGCAAGCCATATTTCTAAGCCACTATGCCTTGGGCCCACGCCAAACATGGCGCCCTAGGTTTGCAAGACTTGCAACTAGGTCAACATGGCCGCATGTGCCATTGGCACATGCCAACACATGCCGCAAGCCATATTTCCAAGGCGCACCCTGCGCACCATGGCAACAACGCCAAATTCCAAGCCGCTATGCCTTGGGCCCACGCCCAACATAGCGCCCTAGGTTTGCAAGACTTGCAACTAGGTCAACATGGCCGTACGCGCCATTGGCACATTCCAACATGCTCGCTAGCTAGTTTCCCTAGCAAAATCACGGCCCTAACGGCCACGCATGCCATTGGCACATGCCAACATGCTTGCTAGCTAGTTTCCCTATCAAGGTCACGGCCCTAACGGCCATGCATGCCATTGGCATATGCCAACATGCTCGCTAGCTAGTTTCCCTAGCGAAATCACGGCCCTAACGGCCATGCATGCCATTGGCACATGCCAACATGCTTGCTATCTAGTTTCCCCTAGCAAAATCACGGCCCTAACGGCCACGCATGCCATTGGCACATGCCAACATGCTCGCTAGCTAGTTTCCCTATCAAGGTCACGGCCCTAATGGCCACGCATGCCATTGGCACATGCCAAACACACACGCTGGTAGCCTAACTCGCAAACCGTGAAACCTACCACCAAGGCATTCCGCACATGCCATTGGCACATGCCAAACACACACGCTGGTAGCCTAACTTGCAAACCGTGCAACCTACCACCAAGGCATTCCGCACATGCCATCGGCACATGCCAAGCACACACGCTAGTAGCCCAACTTGTAAACCGTGCAAACTACCACCAAGGCATTCCGAACATGCCATTGGCACATGCCACACGCGCCACTAGCAGCGCCACTTGCACTCAAGATGCAACCAACACTCGAGACATCAACACAAACTGGGGGATGCTTCTTTAGGGTTTTGGTTTGGCGGTCACAAAGATGCAGCGTACACTACACTCACATTAAGAAAGTGTGAAAAGGAATAAAGCGGTCAAATAAAAGAGGAAATAATGGTGAAAAACGTTTTTGCCCATTAAACCATGCGGTTACCACCTCCTCCCATTATCTCACCCTTTACTCTCTTCCTTCATGAGGCCAGGGTACGTTTCAATCTCGACTTGTATAAATAGGTCTTACCTATTTCCACCAAACAACAAGTCTTGGTCAGGAGAAATATACTACACTTACACTCTCAGAAAGGCAACTTTGCAAGCTCTCTCAAAAGCTTCCATCTCTTGCAAGCTTCCTAAGCTTTCACTTTTCTCGATACAAGTCGAGATACTACTCTCCTCAACACCTTTCTTTGCTTCCTCCCCAAATCAACCCTTCTCCTCCACTTTGTGACCGAAGCAAGTCCGGGAACGGCCATTTCTTGGTTTAGGCCGGACTTGTGCGTATTGATCTCTCGAATCTATAAAGTGCTCATGTGCAAGCACATTTGTTTAGGGTTTGAATCGGTTTCTCACTCACCTACCGAATTTACCGAAATCGCAGTAAACGATTTTTATCCATAAACAATTGGCGACCACATTGGGAGGATCGATCTATCGGCTACAATGTCGATGTCGATCTCGTTCTTCGACCCAGATGTCAAGATGGTAGGGGAAGGCGACTCGATCCGAATCAACCGCGACGACTGGGTTATCGCTTGTTAAAACTACACCGTAAAACCGGGGACTTGTCAAGACGCTACCATGCAATTGGGGACTTGCGACTCGGTCCGACTCGGACAACCCGGTTATCGCTTGTTAAAACTACACCAGTAAAACCTGGGACTCGCCGAAGACGCTACTAAAGAATTGGGGACTTGCGACTCGGCCCGACTGGACAACCCCGGTTATCGCTTGTTAAAACTACACCAGAAAACTGGGACTCGTCAAGACGCTACCAAAGAATCGGGACTTGTTTGGCGATGCTACCAAAGAAAGCCACCAAAGAAAGAACCGCCTTTTACATGGAGAGGGGCGTGTTCGCAAAACCTATGAAGTGAGTAAATTCAGATCGGGCAAGATATACAATCTAGTTTTAGGTTCTTAGTAAAACCGTCGTATTTCATCGAAGTCTTATGCCTATTGCTAGCACACACTTTCATAAAAGCAATATTCCTTTCCCAAAACATAATCGAGTCATATTATCAAAACCATTCATCCCATAAATAATCCAATACCCTAAAAAGCTACCAGCTGTCTATCAAAGGTCAAGTTTTGAACCAAACATCCAATATGTCTTTCAAAAAAAAAAAAAAAAAAAAAAAAAGAACCAAAATGAAAGTTTAACGGAGAAACATTCAAGGAAAATCATCCAACAGAGGTCCTGTTCTTCTTGGAGAAGGTCAACTTTGCATCTTCAAGAGCCGCTCTTCATAGTCAACATCTTGGAAAGTATTTCGAGTTCTACCTCCCGTCGAGCAATCTCCTCAGCGGAAAGGCTTTCGACTGCCGCATCTTTCAACTTTTGGATCTCTCGCAAGGCCTTCGACAAACCACGAAGTGTTGAACTCCTTTTCTATGCACACGTCGCGATGGTGCTCCAAATGGGCAATAACGTCTTCGAAACGGTGTGACCAGTCACCTCACGCATGTCCTCGATGGAAGATAAAGCCTCTTCCACACGCTTAACCAGCGCAAATCGACTAGTGACTTTCTTGGTTGTAGCCATATGTCCGTATTTCTCCCAGATTCTAGTGTACAACGCCTCATGCTTAGCCGGCACGCTAAAACCTCCAACCAGCACATGACCTGAATAAGGAACCAAGTACGGGGGATCAAAAATGGCGCCTGCAAGTGGCCTCACGACTCGCAAAGGGTTTTCTTCCATGTCTACGGCAACAACCATCAGAGAATCATCCACCATCTGAACCACGTTTGTGCCCGGCAATTGGCTAACTCCCATCTCCAAGTCTCCGGCGGTGGTCACCAAATGCAAGTTTTCGTGTGACTCCATCCCTAATCATCCTCCGAACCGATTCCTCCCGCAAACTTGAGTTAGACATTTTTCAAAAGAAGAAAAACAGAAGAAGAAGAAAGAAAGAAGCGCGAAACTCACCGAACCGCTTCCCGAAGAAGAACCAGTCTTTGCCGCAGAGGAATCACTCTCGCTTGTTGAACTTTCTTCTTCTCTCGACTCGTCACCGCTATGAGTAGGCTCGGTCTGCCGCCGGAATTCTTTGAAGAAACCGCCGTCTCCCGGAAACGTACAAGAGCAACGAAAGCGTTAACACTACCGAAGCCCTGAAGGAAACAAGACACATATTCTCAGCCGAAATTTACGTGTGTTTTGAGACATACCCATGAAAAGGCGACACATACCTGGTTATTGGAAGAATCGAAAGACACAAGAGCCGTGGGAGGATCTTAGAAACCGTCCGGAACTCGCCAAAGACGATTCTTCGTTCTCCGTTCCTTGGCCTCGGGGCTTTCCGAATTGCTAGGCAACATTCGCTTGGGATCTCACAACATTGGATACTCCTTCGAACTGGCTGGAGAAGGTTTGCAACGAACGTTTTCCACCGCGTTATTCACAAAATCTCGGATCATAGTAAACTCGTCGCACCAAAACTCATTATAGCCGAAGGTCGTCAAGTTACTCTTCCCATTTGAAAAAAGGAAAGACGGATACCCGCTTAAGGACACCTGGCGTCAAGGGCGACACGCAACAATACTTAGGGATCACCGGCCAGAACGAGAGGCACGCCTTGATCGAAACCCATGTGACGAGCAAAGACGGTCAATATTGTGCAGCTATCTGGAAAGACCCCGCGAAGAAAGACGGCATATAACCGGGCAAGCAGCTTTGAATGAACAGGTTTTCACCAACGCTCAAATCGTCATCAGAAGACAAAGACATGAGCGGAGCAGAAGCAAAAGTGCCAATTTGAGTCACCGAATTATGGACTGGCCCCCATGGACGAAAATTGACTTCATGCAACTTATCAAGAAAACTAACCAAGCTCACGCCAACTCTTGGACGCCTGTTCACCCATCGAAGAATTCGGGAGCCTCCCCAACTCACGGGAAGCGAAGGCAACGGTTTCGGAGCATACTTCTCAAAGTGCTCCCATAGCCAGACTTGCAGAAAAGCAACGTGCACATATGAATCCACTTTCATGAAACCATTCGAAACTCGCATGTTCGCAACCAGGTGATCCAGATGCACGTACAGGGAACCAAGGAACAGCTTGCCAATGGGAAGAACTTCACCCTTTGCCAATTTCACAAAGAATCGCCAACAACTCGGGTCTTATTCCCTTCTTGCCGTAACCGTCATCAAAAATGTCTCTAGACAAACCAGAGAGCCAAAAATGCTGCGACATGAAGATCTCGCTTTTCTTTTCAGGCTCCAACTCGTCCAGGAAACCATTGAGATATCCACCAACCGTAAGGGCACCTTTCATCCTATTTCCGGGCAGAGTCCTTCGACTTCGCAATGGAGTCTTTCCGAGCAAAATCCCCAACTTAGCGGCAGGTCATCCCGCATCTTCGCCTCACTTTCAGATAATTGGATTCTGAGATTCCCAGTTACCGGAAGATTCATCAAGAGAGCCACACTCTCCAAGGAGAAAGTTATCTCGCCCCATCTACATATGATTGTATGGGTGTCCGAACACCATATGGAGATGAAAGCAACTAAGCCTGGGATGTCCTTCCTAATCAAGATTTACATCGAAGTCTTGACAGCATCAATGACTCGCGCTTGAGTCAAGATGGTATTTATACGCTCCGCTCACCATGAACTCAACCCATCCGTCAAAAGAACGCAATGGACTTTGACACATCCTAAAGTCAATGTTGGAAGAGGAATATACCCCTTTATGAAGACAAAACCGAATGGTGCTCTCGGGCGAACCGAACGTGTCTTTCCGTCATCCTAACCACCGGTTAGCAAAATTGGCACGAAACCCGGGTGATTCTTCCGAGCAGGGGCGAGGGCTCTAGTGAAGAATTCATCATCTCGTGTTCGGTTTGGAATTATGAGCATCCTTCGACGAAGTGAAATGTGGTTCGTGTAACATCTTATCAAATTCCTTCGTAAAGATTTGGTAATAAGATATCTCAGACAAAACAAATGGAGAAAGACGAAGTTATCTCTCCGACACATAATCGTACCCAACAAATTCGGTTTCAAGACTATATACGCAGTATTTTTCGTGTTCGAAACTATATACGCGCATTCTATACGGGTACAAGTGTGTCTACGTATCCTTCTTTGGGTTCAAAAATATATATGGAGCATTTTTCTATTGGTCCGAAACTACGCGCGTGATACTTCTTTCAAAAAGCAAAATCATATATACAATATTTCCCGCGGGTTCGAAGTCATATGAAGCATATACACGTATTCTTCTTCGGGATTCATACGGTGGTTCTCTACGGGTTCGAAATACACACGCAAAGATTTTCCTCGTAGGCACGCCAAGGAATCATATGCAAAGATTGTGGAAGCGCCTACTTTTAAGGTTTATACCTATAAAAAAATATAGAGAAAGAAGAGTACTCGAAGACATACCTGGAAGCCGGTCTCTCTTTGCCGCTAGTATGAAAAGAAGAAAGAATAAAGCGCAGAATGGGGAAAAAGGGGCTTTATATATATATATATATAGGCGTGAAAGACTTTGAAATAGGGAAGGATTTCCCTTTTACCAAAATCACGCCCAAGTCACGCCCGCAAGCATGGTTTCCAAGATTGGACCGGCCCCACCAATTGCGATTTCCCAATGTCGCCCAATTCACGTCTCGCAAGCATGGTTTCCAAGATTGGACCGGGCCCACCAATTGCGACTTCTCAATGCCGCCCAAGTCATGCCTGCAAGCATGGTTTCCAAGTTGTACCGGCCCTACCAATTGCGACTTCCCAATGCCGCCCAAGTCACGCCTGCAAGCATGGTTTTCAAGATTGGACCGGCCCCACCAATCGCGACTTCTCAATGCCGCCCAAGTCACGCCTGCAAGCATGGTTTCCAAGTTGGACCGGCCCCACCAATTGCGCCGGTCCCACCAGCCTAGCCCACTCGGCTTCCCAACTCACGCCAACTTCCCAACGTCGCTTAAGCCGCACGGGCCCATCAATTGTGCCACCCTCCCGACTTGTGCAAACGACCGCAGGCAAGGATTCCAAATCCTATTTATAAAAGGTCGACAAGCCTCTTTCAATTTTCTTTACGGTTTGTTGTTAATAGTTTGTCACCATCTTATGCTTACCTCGCAACAAAGCCCCCGTTCCGAGCTAAGCTGGGGGACTTAATGTTGATGGTGGTTTTTAGACAAGGGGTAAAATCGTAAACCCCATGACCTAGTGTTACCCGCAACACATTAAATAAGAGCATTTAACTCAGGTGTAAATAATTAATAGGGGTATTTTTTCAAAATACCAGATTAGGGTTTTCAACTACGTAACCCTAATTCCAAAACAAGCCGCATACATCGCGCACCATGGCAACCATGCCAAACCAAGCCGCACTCGCGCACCATGGCAACCATGCCAAAACAAGCCGCATATCGCGCACCATGGCAACCATGCCAAACCAAGCCGCACTCGCGCACCATGGCAACCATGCCAAACTAAGCCGCACTCGCACACCATGGCAACAATGCCAAACCAAGCCGCATATGCGCACCATGGCAACCATGCCAAAACCAAGCCGCACTCTGCGCACCATGGCAACCATGCCAAAACAAGCCAGACATCGCGCACCATGGCAACCATGCCAAAACAAGCCGCACTCTGTGCACCACTCTGCGCACCATGGCAACCATGCCAAACTAAGCCGCACCCTGCGCACCATGGCAACAATGCCAAACCAAGCCGCACATCTGCGACCATGGAAACCATGCCAAACCAAGCCGCACTATGCGTGCACCATGGCAACCATGCCAAAACAAGCCGCATATTGCGCACCATGGCAACCATGCCAAAACAAGCCGCACTCTGCGCACCATGGCAACCATGCCAAACCAAGCCGCACTCTGCGCACCATGGCAACCATGCCAAAACAAATCATGACCAAATCATGCCAAACCAAGCCGCACTCTGCGCACCATGGCACCCATGCCAAACCAAGCCGCACCCTGCGCACCATGGCAACAACGCCAAATTCCAAGCCGCTATGCCTTTGGCCCACGCCAAACATAGCGCCCTAGGCTTGCAAGACTTGCAACTAGGTCAACATGGCCGCACGTGCCATTGGCACATGCCAACACGTGCCGCAAGCCATATTTCTAAGCCGCTATGCCTTGGGCCCACGCCAAACATAGCGCCCTAGGCTTGCAAGACTTGCAACTAGGTCGACATGGCCGCACGTGCCATTGGCACATGCCAACACGCGCCGCAAGCCATATTTCTAAGCCGCTATGCCTTGGGCCCACGCCAAACATAGCGCCCTAGGTTTGCAAGACTTGCAACTAGGTCAACATGGCCGCATGTGCCATTGGCACATGCCAACACATGCCGCAAGCCATATTTCCAAGCCGCACCCGGCGCACCATGGCAACAACGCCAAATTCCAAGCCGCTATGCCTTGGGCCCACGCCCAACATAGCGCCCTAGGTTTGCAAGACTTGCAACTAGGTCAACATGGCCGTACGCGCCATTGGCACATGCCAACATGCTCGCTAGCTAGTTTCCCTAGCAAAATCACGGCCCTAACGGCCACGCATGCCATTGGCACATGACAACATGCTCGCTAGCTAGTTTCCCTATCAAGGTCACGGCCCTAACGGCCATGCATGCCATTGGCACATGCCAACATGCTCGCTAGCTAGTTTCCCTAGCGAAATCACGGCCCTAACGGCCATGCATTCCATTGGCACATGCCAACATGCTCGCTAGCTAGTTTCCCTAGCAAAATCACGGCCCTAACGGCCATGCATGCCATTGGCACATGCCAACATGCTCGCTAGCTAGTTTCCCTATCAAGGTCACGGCCCTAATGGCCACGCATGCCATTGGCACATGCCAAACACACACGCTGGTAGCCTAACTCGCAAACCGTGCAACCTACCACCAAGGCATTCCGCACATGCCATTGGCACATGCCAAACACACACGCTGGTATCCTAACTTGCAAACCGTGCAACCTACCACCAAGGCATTCCGCACATGCCATCGGCACATGCCAAGCACACACGCTAGTAGCCCAACTTGTAAACCATGCAAACTACCACCAAGGCATTCCGAACATGCCATTGGCACATGCCACACGCGCCACTAGCAGCGCCACTTGCACTCAAGATGCAACCAACACTCGAGACATCAACACAAACTGGGGGATGCTTCTTTAGGGTTTTGGTTTTGGCGGTCACAGCATGCAGCGTACACTACGCTCACATTAAGAAAGCGTGAAAAGGAATAAAGCGGTCAAATAAAAGAGGAAATAATGGTGAAAAACGTTTTCACCCATTAAACCATGCGGTTACCACCTCCTCCCATTATCTCACCCTTTACTCTCTTCCTTCATGAGGCCAGGGTACGTTTCAATCTCGATTTGTATAAATAGGTCTTACCTATTTCCACCAGACAACAAGTCTCGGTCAGGAGAAATATACTACACTTACACTCTCAGAAAGGCAACTTTGCAAGCTCTCTCAAAAGCTTCCATCTTTTGCAAGCTTCCTAAGCTTTCACTTTCTGATACAAGTCGAGATACTACTCTCCTCAACACCTTTCTTTGCTTCCCTCCCCAAAGCAACCCTTCTCCTCCACTTTGTGACCGAAGCAAGTCTGGAACGGCCATTTCTTGGTTTAGGCCGGACTTGTACAGATTGATCTCTCGAATCTATAAAGTGCTCATGTGTGCAAAGACATTTGTTTAGGGTTTGAATCAGTTTCTCACTCACCTACCGAATTTACCGAAATCGGCAGAAACGATTTTTACCCATAAACACCTGTAAAAACTAAATTATCCCACCAAATCCTAAGATTCTTTAAGAAATCAGGATGAGTAAGAATAAAGTTATCAAACCATGGAAGTGACAAACCAAGTACTAGGCTAATATAATGAAATCATATTACACTTTACCTATTAATGTTGTTAGCTAGTTAATATGCCTTAACATTACACTTTCGACTAATATAATGAAATCATGAGTAAGCAAAAGTACAATTGATGGCTAGAGATTTTTTGAGGATAAATTTAAATCTCCATTTTAGATCGGAAAAAGCTTCGATCAAAAAGTTTATGATATTGTTATTATCATTAAGGAAAATGATGTTGTCTTTCTGATAGTCTCTATCCCATCTAACTGCTTCCCTTCCAGCCTTGCTTCTGCTTGCTCTGAATTGGAACATTGTCCCGGTCCTCCTGCAAAATCACAAACACAGCCACAACCTTCATTATTCTGCATAATTAGACCATAGGCAAAATTCCAGAGATTTTTTTGGTATGTTGCATCGAAGTAAATGTTATAATATTTGTCATTAGTACAATCAGAAGAACAAGAGCAATTAGCATTGTCATTACCGAAGACCACATCTCGGAACGGTGAATCCTTAGGGGAACACGGTGGGTCCCTAAGAAGCAGTCATGGACCAATACTTTTGTAGTACATCACCTGAGGAAAAGTCTAAGGCAAATTTAAAATGTATTTTGAATTTTTGAAAAACCAATCATTAATTTAGATAGGACATGCGGTAAAACTAAATGATTGAATATGCCAGTTTCTATGGTTTCTATGATTAAATCATTAATTTAAGATCTTATGCAACCACCATAACTTAATACAAACAATCACTCATTACTCCGTGGACGTAGACAAAAGTCGAACCACGTTATCTCTTGTTTCTCATGATAACTGAGTACATTTACATTATATTTGTGTTCTGCGTTATTATTGTGATCTTGAATACCTTTTATTACTTAGCATTATTAGTTCAACAGAGACATGAATACTACTTAGTATCCGATAGCTCAAACAAATATGATAAAATGTAATGCAAGATAACTTTTTATAGCAAAGGCCATTAGTTGTCCTTGCATGCTCAAGACTATGGCCAACCAAATAAAATTTCACTGCAAAATAAATTTTCACTACAAAGATATTTTTTTGTAGAAAGTTTTCATATTTTTCCATAAAACTACCAATAACACCCTTACATTTTGTCTTGGAACTATAAGTTTATTTTTAAATGCTAAATTGTTGGGAGACAATATGTATTAATTTTTATTTTTAAAGTTTTTAAATAAAATTATTTTTTTTTTCTCTGTGAATGCTTTTATTAATCCCACATCAAAGAGTTCCTCTTCCTAAGTTGTATTATTCCATTATATAAACAAAATTTTCTACCTTTATAAAACCTAGTAGCATAACAATAAATACCTCTAGTGTTTTTCAAAGGATTATATATGAAACTTTGACATAATGTTTAGACAAAGAACATCAATAGTAGTGTGATGGATTCTTGGGAAGGAAGTATCGAGAACGGTGAGGTTATTGAGAGTAGGTGGGCAGTACTAAAATATTTACTTATTTTGGTTGTATTTCGGCTGAAAAAAATAAAAAAAGATCCTTGTGGATATCCGTTCTAGCCCCTTGCCGTACCATGAAGTCGCAGGTTTTGGTCGAGTTTTTGAGGATACATAGGTAACCTAGTAAGCCAGACATCGAGTTGTGTTTCCACCTTAAAAAACCTTTCCTTAACTGGCCAAGACTCTTTTGATATATTCCCTATATATATATCGACCTCGCCCACCTTACGAACTTTCATGTCGGTGTTATAAATTTCTCCATGGACGGAAAGGAGGCAGTAGCAGCATTAGAGGAAACAAGTGAAGGTTGCAGTTCACCAGGACCAAGCACAGTAGCACCATGTCTTGTAAAATGTCATGGTATTACTCGTAAAGATAGTTGCAGTCTATATGATATTTTCAAACCAAATAACGAAGATTCTGGAGAATGCATACCTGAACTGAGTGGTACAGAATATTATCAAAAACCTTCTCATCAAGGTTGGTTAATCATTCTCTGCGATTACAAAGCTTATGATTACAGCCCAAGGTGGAATTATGGTGATTGTTTTCTTTGGAACCCCGTAACGAAGGAGACGATTCAGTTACCTGCATTGAAAGACGAATATGGACATATTTACGATTGTGTTTTGTCCTCTCCTCCTAACCCTGGTAATGGTTCAATGGTTTTACTTTGCTATGCGAACTATTATGAGGAGGAAAATGATAACCATGGATACAGATTTCTGTTTTGCCGACCTGGGGAAACAAAATGGAGAATGCACAAATTGTCTCCAGATATAGTAGACTTCATATCAGAGCGCGACCCTGAGACCCTCCTTTGTTTCAAAGGTAAGTTATATTTAATGTGTACCGATGTTAATAACCTAGATGATAAACTGGATCATTATCTAGAGATCGAAGGGATTACCAAGGATACTACTGATTTGACTCTCTCTATCAAGTCCTTCCACGTAAAAAAGGATGCTTTGTTTCCATTACGATCTGCGAAGACGTCTGTCGAAGTGCGTTATGTTGAATGTCACGATGAACTTTTCAGGGTTATCATAACTACGGGTAGGCCTATAACTCGTGTTACTTCAATAGAAGTGGTGAGGTTGAATTTCTCGTCAATGGAATGGGAGAAGGTGAGTAGTTTCGGAGATCATGTTCTATTTGTTGGTTATCATCCAAACACCACAGGTTGCTGCTCAGCAGCTGAATTGGGACTGACAAGTGGTTGTTTATATTATTGGTCGTTTTTATGTCAGAGTCTCCACAAATTCGAAATTGAAAGTACTTGTGATACACTTACTTCACCATGTCGATGGACAACCGAAATCTTTACTTACACGAAATGGGTTATAATGCATCTAAGAGTGAAAAGTACGTTAAGTAAAGATGGAGAAAATGGCTTCTTAACGGCACTAGAAACCAAAACAATTTCTAATATGGTTGTGAACGATGAGAATCTAGGTGGAGACCGCAATGCAGGAGAAGTGGAAGCTCCAAGCTACTGGAATAATCTCAATGAAGACATGGTGGTGGTGATAGCGAATCGTCTCAATGGATTAGACTATAAGCATTTTCGTTCAATGTGTAAAGGAAATAGCGCAATAATACCTAAAGTACAACCGACATCATATTTATCTCCATGGCTGGTGTTCTCTAGAGACCACAGGTACACTATCTACAAAGTCGTAAACCCGATGTACAATGATGAAAACTACGCCATCAACTTCCACCATCTAGCAGCTGGCTCTACAATTTGTTTTCAGAAGGGCGGTTGGCTATTAATGACGAGAAAGGAAAAGTTGTTTTTCTACAACCCCTTCGCACAAGAGACGGTGAAACTTCCGGACATGAGTTTGGGTGATTATTCAGTCGTTTCCTTTTCTTCTTTGCCGACTTCTTCAAACTGCATAGTTTTTGCTATGGATCACAGGACAGACGGAATCTATATCAAGTTCATTCGAAAGGGAGAAGCACATTGGAGTTGTCGTGTTTTTGATAATACCAATATCAAGAGGGGAATGCAATTTCTTAGCACCGCCGTTTTTGTCGACGGGGCTTTCTACTGCATAGGCAAGCGCGGAACTGTTGGAGTTTTTTCAACAAAGGCTGACAACTGGAAAATCTTTAAGAAACCCCATAAAAAGCATTATCAAGCTTACTTAGTAGAGTGTTCTGGAGATCTTTTACTAGTGCAATCAAAATATATTCGGAAGCCAATTAGGGTTTTTAGATTGGATCTCTCAGAGATGGAGTGGGTAAAAGTTGAGAGTCTGGGAGAGCATATGTTATTCGTTAGCAACACCTCATGTGTATCAGCAGTTGCTCCAATCAGTAACATGAAGAACAACATTTATTTCCCTAGATTACATGTCAACTGCGGAGGGATCGTATTCTATTCACTTGAAACAGACAGTTACCATTCTGTTGGATGCCATCATTCTGCCAACCATTTATATGACACACAAGGCTGGTTTAGAAACTGCACATGGATTCAACCTAATAAGTTGAAGTCTGCATCTCAGGAGCTCGACTGGCTCAAAACTCCTTCATAAAAAAACCCGAAGGTTCGATAAATTTATCTCTCCAAGAAATCTGCGTTTGTTTTTCTTTTTTATTTCTTCCTCTAATTCATTGTTGACAGCATCTAGTAGAGATATGATGCTTCTCATAATTTGGTGCGGATTAATTTTCTTTTAGTAACCTTATTTTAATTCTTTAAATCGTGTTTCTGCTAAATCAATTAACTTATTTATATGAAATGCAACTACACCTTCTTGCACATATGCTCTACATCTCAGTATTTTTCCGTTCTTTTTATCCTGGCGTCTTTAGGGGCGACCTCAAAAAAATTAGGGGCGACACAAAATGACAAAAAATGTCATAATCGGGAGATTGATCATAATCGGTAGATAACTTCCGGGACATTTTCTTTAATGGCCTAACTATCCTTTACAATCAGTAGATAACTATACAATCGGTAGTTAATCGACAATCGGGAGTAAATTTAGTTTGTATAACTTCCGAATATAAAGTATCCCCCAAAAAAATTCCTTTATCTTTTGAATTTTGACTATCCTATATTCGGTAGTACATAAAGTTATCTCGACTCCCGATTAAAGTAGACCTTTGGCAAATATCCTACCATAATTGGTAGTCAAGATAGTTCATATAACTACCGAATATAGAGTAGCCCCAAAATGAGATTTTGCAAAAATCCTTTTTTTTTTTTGAATTTTGGTTGAGCCTATAATCGGTAATAAAGGAAGAGTTATCATGACTTCTGATTATACAGTGGCTCTCTTTGCAAATATCCTACCATAATCGGTAGTCAAGATAGTTCATATAACTACCGAATATAGAGTAGAGATTTTGCAAAAATCCTCTTTTTTTGAATTTTGGTTGAGCCTATAATCGGTAAGAAAGGAAGAGTTATCATGACTTCCGATTATACAGTGGCTCTCTTTGCAAATATCCTACTGTTGATGGTGGTTTTTAAACAAAGGGTAAAATCGTAAAACCCCAAATAACCTAATGTCACCGGTGACACATTTATTAGAACATTTAATGCATGTAGTCAGTAATTAATAGGGGGTATTTTTTCAAATTAGAGTTACAACGAACAAAACCATAATTCCCCTCCGTGCCAATGGCAAATCATGCCAGCCACACCTAGCCCAAGCTAGCCGCACCTCTATGCCAATGGAAAATCATGCCGGCCACACCAAACGCGCCAAAGCATGCCAACCATGCTAGCCGCACCCCTGTGCCAATGGCAAATCATGCCAGCCACACCAAACGCGCCAAAGCATGCCAACCATGCTAGCCGCACCTCCGTGCCAATGGAAAATCATGCCAGCCACACCTAGCCCAAGCTAGCCGCGCCATGCCAAACACACTCTGCCTTGGCCCTAGCTACGCTAGACACACCACGCCAAGACAAACACCCTTACCTTGGCCCTAGCCGCACCTCTATGCCAATGGCAAATCATGCCAGCCACACCAAATGCGCCAAAGCATGCCAACCATGCTATCCGTACCTCCGTGCCAATGGCAAATCATGCCAGCCACACCTAGCCCAAGCTAGCCGCGCCGTGCCAAACGCACCCTGCCTTGGCACTAGCTATGCTAGTCACACCACGCCAAGCCAAACACCCTTACCTTGGACCTAGCCGCACCTCTGTGCCAATGGCAAATCATGCCAGCCACACCAAACGCGCCAAAGCATGCCAACCATGCTATCCGCACCTCCGTGCCAATGGCAAATCATGCCAACCACACCTAGCCCAAGCTAGCCACGCCATGCCAAACGCACTCTGCCTTGGCCCTAGCTATGCTAGTCACACCAAACACGCCAAAGCATGCCAACCATGCTAGCCGCACCTCCGTGCCAACGGCAAATCATGCCAGCCACACCTAGCCCAAGCTAGCCGCGCCATGCCAAACGCACTCTGCCTTGGCCCTAGCTACGCTGGTCACGCCAAGCCAACCATGGAGTAGTTAAATCTTTTTATTACTACAATTTGTTATCATCACGTTAACAAACTTGTATGTTAACGAAACTTGGGTCAATACGAGGAACCCGAGGACGCGATGAACCCAACTTGGACAGACTTGGGAAGCACTTCCATGGATTCCACGGGTTCGATGGACAATCCTGATACATGATTCTTAGCTCGGGTCTTCCTCGGATAAACCTTCTAACACGCCCAACCACCCGAAGTCCCACCCCTAATATAACATATAATAAAAGGAAGAGCATATAGAATATTCTGAAGTGATTTACTTAACGAGGGACTATCCAGACCGATAATCCAACTCAAATTTAATGATGCCCCGGGGAATTCACCGGTGACATTTCGATAAATCAATCATTACGTTGGATAAGCCATGCAACAAAACTGAGTGACTGAATTAACATGTTCTTTTTTTTTACTGAAAACTCAGCACGTGCATCGGACCGGAAAAGCTACTGTGTCATGGTTAAATGGGTCAACAAGTAGTTCAACCGGGTTCACCGAGTCGATAATAGGGTTCTAAATTAAATGGATTATTTCGCTAAACAGCCGCTGGGCTTGGTGGTCAGGTAATTCATGTTTTTTTCTTCTATTGTCATTGTTAAATGGGTAAGTCATGTCGATAATAGGGTTCTAAATTAAATGGATTTTTTCTTCTAATTGCTATAGGTAAGTCATGTCCTCTTTGCTTATTTATACGCATCCACATGTTGACACACACATATATATATATATATATATATAGTATTAGCTTAGCTAGAGTTAGCTCGTACAGAAGAAGGAAAAAAAAAAACATAATTAATCACAAAATGAAGATCCTACTTGCGTTTTCGTGTATTTTCATTAGATTTCTTCTTGTCACTTCACAAAACACGCAAGATGCATATTGCCCAGTTCAAGAAGAAGAAGGCTTCCATATCGTAAGAGTTCGATGGTTTTACTCTTTTTTTTTTTTTCCAAACAAATAATTTATCATCTGCTATTTTGAAACAGGACAATTATATCGGAGGAGATGCCTATTTTGAGCTCAGATTACTATGGGGTTACTCGCTATGCAATATTGATGGCAACCCTAATCGTACATCTCGGTGATCAAAACAATTCACCATTAAAGGCTTTTGGCAGGAGAGCACATTTCATGGAACACTAGCATCAAAAATCGAGTTTAACCTAAGCAAGGTATGTCCCTGCATGATTTTAATTAATAAAAACTTTATTTTGCTTGGTTTATCAAGTATTAATTATTTTTCTTCAAAAGAAATTAAAGTATAAATTATTTTTATTTATTTTGGAAAAAACAGTTCAATGATGAGCTTTGGGAGGACATGCTGAAGTATTGGCCCAACATCCATACTAATGCAGGAGATCTCAACAACTCTAATTTCTGGGGGAATGAGTGGAGAGAGCATGGCCGGTGGTCTGGTTTCTCACACAATTGCTATTTTATAGAGGCTATACACCTGTTTGAGACGCAAGTGATAACCGATCACGTACTCCGCAATTTCCCCCCTGGACCTCAACAAATTTTTACTCTCACGCAACTGGAAAGAAGCCTTGAAGAAGCAAATATCAAAGATGTGTTTGTAAAGTGCAACATCAATAAGGAAGATGAACAACAGTTGCATGAAATCGGCATTTATTATCGCTATGAAAACAGCCAATGGTCTGTAGTTCCCAACCCAACGAAATCAGAGTGCGTTGCAACCGATCCGGTTATATTCGATTATTATGAGTAAATTTATTCTTGTTGTGTAATTTCGAAGCAAGAACGTTTTATTTTAAGGGAATGCTGCTGATCTAGCTCCAAACATCCTCTCTAGTCTCTTGATCTCTAAAATTATGAATATGTACATCAGAATCACATGTATTAATATATATGCTAAGCCTGAGATCTCATGTTCATCATAATGTTAGGCATGTTCTCAAAATTAGCAACAATATTCTCTTGAGCTGATAGTTTCCACTTTTGCTAAAACTGTTTTGAAAGAAAATTAAATAGAGTTTAATATTCACAAAATTGGTTAAAAAGACCAAAATCAATAATTCCTGGGTGAAAAGGACATTTAGATTTTGATACTGTTTAAATAGACAAAAATATAAAACTAGAAAGGATGTAACCAGTTTCATCCTACCCATTTTCAAATTTTTTTTCTTATTTTTAATTTATATCAGGATGCATCCAGTTTCATCCTCGCTATTTTTTAAGTTTAAGTCAGGATGAATCCGGTTCTATCCTTACTATTTTTTTTTGTCCATTTCACCCATAATAATTTTTACTCGTCCATTTGAACCATGTTTTAAATTTTTTTAGACAAATAACCCATTTTCCGTTTAATATTCCATCACCAGCTAAAGTTGGGCAACCTTTAATTAATTGGTATCGCAAGACTTTTCTGTTGATCGAAGCCATCTTGTAGTTCACGATTTAGGCTGGGATTTCATGGATGGGAGTCCTTCTCATTGATGCGTATCGTCCCAAAAAAAGTCTTTCTGGTACATTTTCTCCGGGCATACTTGTTTTGAGCCGAGAGACGATATGGTTCCTACGAAACTTTGGTGGTCAACATATATACCGGTCTATTGGCCGACCATACACTTTTAGTCATTCTTGATCCCTGTTTCATCGTTTCGATAAGAATAAAAATCATCTATATATATATATATATATCCATCTAGATTCAAGAATCAAGATATCAAACATACCAGATTAAACAGACTTGGAACTCAAGGAATTTATGAGTTCTGAGAACTCTCACCAAGTAAATTATAAGACTTTTGCCGTCAATATGAATAGCTTGACCGATTGAGTGCAATATATCGTATGACGTTGTTCAACGGTGAAGTTCAAATTACTTCTTCCGGGATCTACACATCTCTTTTATGTTTGGATGAAGCTGAACATGTTCGCACGATTTCTCCATGATCGCGAATCGGTTGGTCCTGCTGGTTGTTGACAAAATCAAAACCTATGCCGCCCCAACGGGTAGATTGGAAATCGTTTTTGAAGACCTTGTGAAACTACTCGGTGCACCGTTACAATAGTTGTCACAAGGGTGACCTCGTCACAAAAATAAATAATATACTAGAATCCATATTGATTAGGTATAACAGGTCCGAGTGGCTACAAATACATAAGTGGGTGGAATATAAGATACGAATGAGCTAAAACAAATGAACCGTTTTTTTGGGACCATGATTTTATTTTGGGTAAGACATTAGAAGTAAATCTAGGTAACCCCTTATCTAGATATTTATATTAATACCTAAATTACCCTCCTGATTAATTTTGGGTAATGATTAGTTAGTGTTAATAATAGTTAATGTAATGATTAGTGAGATGATTAAGTTAAAGATAATTAGTGAGATTAAAAAATCAGATGGTTTTTTTTTAAAGAAGTAGAATTATTGAGAGAGTAAAGTTAGAGAAGATGAAGAAGGAAAACATGAAAAACGATGGGTATTTGGGTACCCAGGTGTTTATGGGTAAACATCGTTTCCGCCGATTTTGGTAAATTCGGTAGGTGAGTGAGAAACTGGTTTAAACCCTAAACAAATGTGCTGCACGTGAGCACTTTCTAGATTCGAGAGATCAATCTGTACAAGTCCGGCCTAAACCAAGAAATGGCCGTTCCAGACTTGCTTCGGTCACAAAGTGGGGGAGAAGGGTTGATTTGGGGAGGGAAGCAAAGAGAACGGTGTTGAGACCAGAATAATTCTGGGAGAGTAGTGTCTCGACTTGTATCAGAAAGTGAAAGCTTCGGAAGCTTGCAAGAGATGAAAGCTTTTTGGAGAGCTTGCAAAGTTGCCTTTTCTGAGAGTGTTGTGTTTTTCTCCTAACCGAGACTTGTTTTCTGGTGGAAATAGGTAAGACCTATTTATACAAGTCGAGATTGAAACGTACCCTGGCCTCATGAAGGAAGAGAGTAAAGGGTGAAATAATGGGAGGAGGTGGTAACCGCAAGGTGTTTATGGGTGAAAACGTTTTCTCCATTATTTCCTCATTTATTTGACCGCTTTATTCCTATTCACGCTTTCTTAATGTGAGCCTAGTGTACTTTGCATCTTTGTGACCGCCAAACCAAGACCCCGGAAAGCATCCCCGGTTTGTGTTGATGTCTCGAGTGTTGGTTGCACCTTGAGTGCAAGTGGCGCTGCTAGGGGCGCGTGTGGAATGTGCGGAATGCCTTTGTTGCGGGTTGCACCTCGAGCGCAAGTGGCAGTGCCAGAGCTGCTAGTGGCGTGTGTTTCATGTGCTAATGGCATGTGTGGAATGCCTTGGTGGTAGGTCAGATGATAGGGTAATGGTTGGCAAGTCAGATGATAGGGTAATGGTTGTGGTGCTGCTGATATGAATGGTGGAGGTCTGGATAATGGGTGCTAGTGTTATTGGATTTCTGTACATCAACTATAAGAGATTTTGTTGATGTTGTCTGAGAATTGAATTGGTAACACAGATGAAATTATTAGTGGATTGAATGCAAAGGTTCTAAATTGAGAAGCAAGAAAAGGATGAACTGGGTCTTTGAAGATTTGGTTAAGATAATTGAACTGAAGGTGCAGGTGATAATGGGAATGAGATGGTGGTTCTAAAGTTGAGATATGGAGGTCCTGAGATGAATTGAGGTTGTTGTGATTCAAGTGCAGGTAAAGAACATGAATGTTCTGTGGTGGAGGCAATGAACAGGATGGAAGGGATGATTGTGTTGATCTTTGAAATAGTTAAGTTGGAGCTGTAGGTGTTGTTCAATTGGTAATAGTGATGGTGGTTGTAGTTGTTGGTGATTGTGTATGAAGACGGAGGTATGAGAAATGAACCGGTGGCGCAGAATCTTGAACGAGGTTGATTGTATGGGTGTTCGGCTATGTCTTGCTCAACTGGTAATGAGCTTTAATGTTGTGGTGTTGATTTGGTAGAGGAGTACAACCGATGTTAGTAGTGTTGAAGGTTGGTCGAGTTATGTGACTATCGTGTGGAGTCGATGGTTTGCAGTGGAGATGAGATGGAGATGAGTTTGAATGTGCGGGAAAGGAATGAAGTATTACAGGGTAGTGATGAAGTTGTCAATGTTACTCAGTGAAGAATTGAATTGAAATGGATATGTGCTTGCACTATCATTGTTCTGAGTATATGTGGAGTAAATAAGGAATGGTGGTGTTATTCTGAGCTGCAAGTGTTGGTGCTAGTCTGAGTTAAGGAAGATTAGATTATAGTAGAGTTGTTGTTAGAGATGTTATTAGGGGGACTCCAGTTAGAACTTGTTGTTGTTAGATTTATTCTGTTGATATTGATATTAGTAGCAATAATTGTATGAAATCTCGTATCTTGAATTTAAATATGTTAGTCATCCTAGTCAGTTTAGCTGATTCAATTTGTCATCTGACTTAGTGTATCTGACTGAGTTACTGAATTGTGAGAAATTAAGAGTATCCGGGCATTACGAGATTACGAGATAATCCCTCGGTATCCCTATCACTTTTCGGGGAATTCACGGGTGACATTTCGATAAATCAATCATTACGTTGGATAAGCCATGCAACAAAACTGAGTGACTGAATTAACATGTTTTTTTTTTTTGTTACTAAATGAAAACTCAGCACGGGCGTCGGACCGGAAAAGCTAATGTGTCATGGTTAAATGGGTCAACAAGTTCACTGAGTCGATAATAGGGTTCTAAATTAAATGGATTATTTTCGCAAACACCGCTGGCTTGGTGGTCAGGTAATTCATGTCTTTTTTTCTTCTATTGCAGTAGGTAAGTCATGTCTTTTTTTCTTCTATTGCTATAGGTAAGTCATGTCCTCTTTGCTTATTTATACGCATCCACATGTTGACACATATATATATATACAGTATTAGCTTTAGCTAGAGTTAGCTCGTACAGAAGAAGAAAAAAAAAAACACATAATTAATCACAAAATGAAGATCCTACTTGCGTTTTCGTGTATTTTCATTAGATTTCTTCTTGTCACTTCACAAAACACGCAAGATGCATATTGCCCAGTCCAAGAAGAAGAAGGCTTCCATATCGTAAGAATTTATAATAATATGTATAGTTTGATGGTTTTACTTTTTTTTTTTTTTTCCCAAACAAATAATTTATCATCTGCTATTTTGTAACAGGATAATTATATCGGAGGAGATGCCTATTTTGAGCTCAGATTACTATGGGGTTACTCGCTATGCAGTATTGATGGCAACCCTAATTGTACATCTCCGGTACCAAAACAATTCACCATTAAAGGCTTTTGGCAGGAGAGCACATTTCATGGAACACTAGCATCAAAAATCGAGTTCAACCTAAGCAAGGTATGTCCCTGCATGATTTTAATTAATAAAAACTTTATTTTGCTTGGTTTATCAAGTATTAATTATTTTTCTTCAAAAGAAATTAAAGTATTAACTATTTTTATTTATTTTGGAAAAAAAACAGTTCAATGATGAGCTTTGGGAGGACATGCTGAAGTATTGGCCCAACATACATACTAATGCAGGAGATCTAAACAACTCCAATTTCTGGGGGAATGAGTGGAGAGAGCATGGCCGGTGGTCTGGTTTCTCACACAACTGTTATTTTATAGAGGCTATACACCTGTTTGAGACCCAGGTTATAACCGATCACGTACTCCGCAATTTCCCCCCTGGACCTCAACAAATTTTTAGTCTCACGCAACTGGAAAGAAGCCTTGAAGAAGCAAATATCAAAGATGTGTTTGTAAAGTGCAACTTCGATAAGGAAGATGAACAACAGTTGCAAGAAATCGGCATTTATTATCGCTATGAAAACAGCCAATGGTCTGTAGTTCCCAACCCAAGGAAATCAGAGTGCGTTGCGACCGATCCGATTATATTCCATTATTATGAGTAAATTTATTCTTGTTCTGTAATTTCGAAGCAAGAATCGTTTTATTTTAAGGGAATGCCGCTGCTCTAGCTCCAAAAATCCTCTCCAGTCTCTTGATCTCTTGTCCCAAAAAAAGTCTTTCCTGGTACATTTTCTCCTGGGCATACTGTTTTGAGCCAGAGACGATGGTTCCTAGGAAACTTTGGTGGTCAACATATATACCGGTCTATTGGCCGACCATACACTTTTAGTCATTCCGGATCCCTGTTTCATCGTTCCGATAAGAATAAAAATCGTCCTATATATATCCATCTAGATTCAAGAATCAAGATATCAAACATATATACCAGATTAAACAGCTTGGAACTCAAGGAATTTATGAGTTACAGAACTCTCACCAGTAAATTATAAGACTCTCACCCAAATATGAATAGCTTGACCGATTGAGTGCAAGATATCGTATGACTGTTCAACGGTGAAGTTCAAATTACTTCTTCTGGGATCTACACATCTCTTTTTATGTTTGGATGAAGCTGAACCAGTTTTCCATGTTCGCACAGTTTCTCCATGATCGCGAACTGGTTGGGCCTGCTGGTTGTTGACAAAATCAAAACCTATGCAGGCCCCGCAACGGGTTAATTTTGCCATTTCTTTTTTCAGTCTGAACTTGGTTATGGGGTGGGCTTGAGCCTTTTCTTAGGCGTAGCTTAAGCGGAAAATTCACACACATACTATCTGTTAAGAATGCCAACTCATCTGCTTAACAATCTCAACTGAAACAGCTACCATGCCGTGGATAAAGCAAAGGACCGAGTATTTTGTGATATCTTATAGACTATTCATACGGTTCTTCTGTTAGTGTTATTATAGCATCTATTGATTTTGAATAAGTTGAATAAGTTGTAACAACCATTGTAATCACTCATATAAATATCAACTCAACTCCACAGTTCCAAGTGTGGAAGTATTCACCAAAAATCATATTCTAACTTGGTATCATCCTCGATCCAAGCTTCGCTTCCAAAAACAATCAGAAAACCAAAACCAAATAAACCCAAAAAAAAAATAGATCAAAAACCATGACAACAACAAATCAGTTTAGAAACGTCCAGATTCATCATCTGGTTACTCTCAAATTAACAGACACAAATTATCCTTTATGGAAGACACAGTTTAAACCCATTCTAAAAGGCCATGGCTTAACTGGCTTCATTGATGGCACCAAAACAAAACCAGAATGAAATTTACCAAACTCTGAAGCTGCGAACCCTGATTTTACGGCGTATGAAGAACAAGACTCCCTCTTGGTTGGTTGGTTGAACTCAAACCTCACTCCTGAAGTTTTAGGAGTAGTTAGAGGAAAAGACACAACAAAGGAAGTATAGGATACTTTAGAAGTATAGTTTGCTCCCAAAACAAGGTTTCATCAAATGCACTTGAAGAAGCAACTTCATTCCCTGAAAAAAGGTAGTAAAACTCTCAAAGCCTATTTCAATGATGCTCAATCACTATTTGATCAGCTTGCAACTACCGGCTATGTCGTTAATGCTGATGAGCAGAAACAATCCATAACTAATGGATTAAATCAAACGTATGATCCAATAGTCGCTGCACTAAGTACTGTTGAAGATATGGATATGAAAACTTTTTATGCACATCTTCTGACGTTTGATTTGAGGCTTGAGAAGCATCTCTATGTTATTCAACAACCTATAGCAAATATAACTTTTGCGAATCATGACTCCTCTAGCATACCAGCACGAGGCATTACAATAATACTAATCGTGGACCATCGAACAATAACAACAATCCAGCAAATCGTCGATCTCAGCCACAACAAAAGAAATCTCCAAAGTTTGAACAACCATGCCAAATTTGCAAAAAGGACAACCATTAAATGTCAGCATCCGCACCATTGTATTGTGGCAAAAATATGAGAGTGCAGACTAAGATATATGCCCAACACCAATCACTACCACTAGCACAACGTATTCAGTTCACAAGGCTATGTCCACGGTAAAAAAAAAAAAAAACAAAAGCCCACACTACATATTCGAATCTTATAAGAACCAAGTCTTGTACCTTGCTTTGAAATTTATAGAAAATCATCCAATGAACTCCAGACAAATCCACCCGGCTATTATCGATACTAGCACAACGCAAACGCCATCAATATCATCTATAACAAGACAAGAGCTTCACAAATATTATCCAGTATCTTACAAATCAATCTCGACCAGTTCCTTACCAAGTAAACTCAATTACACCAAACCGATCCTCCATAAAGATGAGATTTACTAACGGCACACTAAAATGCTTATGAGGTCCAAGTTCCAGAAACACGTTATGAGACTGAAATTTAGAAATCACAATAAGAGTTGGCTAGAACAAGGTAACCTACACAGTAGGCTGTCACAACTATTCCATAAATCCAACAAAAATACTATAAGAAAAGTCCCATGGAAAACAAGTACTGAAAGAAATCTATGGATACTACTTTAACAGGCAGGCATCTTAGTCTAATACATATGCAACATTGAGCTGGTTCGATTCCGTAAGAACGCCATGACTTAGTATAGCATAAATGTCAACCAAAAATGGTTCAAGTGGAATTCATGTATGTGAGTACCTGAAGAGAAAACTGAAGAGAAACTCAAAGCTACTAAATCCCATTAAAAGAAAGACCTTAAAATGTATTGTATGGGAAACTACTCAAACAAAGTCCTTTCTATGTCGCACTTCATTGGGGTCCTGTATCAATCATTTAAACTTTAACTTTGAAGTTTAAATCAACAAATTAACTCCAACCAATCTTATATCCAGTGGGGTAGTAAGATATAAGATTGTTTATCGAACCAATTCACAACAAACTAAATAGACTTTACCCCCACTGATAACGTCAATTTATGTTCTTTTAAAATGACTACAACCTGTGGTACACAATTAGACACATCATCACCTTGAACTAGTCATCTTAATCACTGTCAGAACAATTCCAATTTGATCACCCCACAATTCAACATGGATAGTTCTTTCGATACTGACACGGAACACATACGTCCACTTCACCATTAACACCCACTTAAGTAGTAGAATACAAATTAAGGGTTAGATATTTACTTGTTGTTGCTACAACTCCTATTAGAAATGCTTTTCACTTAAATATGGAACCAAACAATTGTTGAAAATTCTTATAATCTTAACTTTGAATAATATTTTGCGGAGATATACGAGCATTGTGGTGTTGCTCGTATAGAGCTCCTAGAATTCTGTAGTGAGAGCTGTGAAGCAAGACTTTGAAACTTGAACTTTGTATTGATTGATTCTTGCTTGCTTACAATTGTTGATACTAATGCCTATTTATAGGCTACAAGAACGGACTTCCCTAACTCTAGAAGTCTCTCTAACTATCTAGTCTCACACCATCCCTAGAAGACTCTAGCTCCTATCATTTCTTTACATTTGACTATTTGACCGGCCTTACATTTCTAGAATCATCTAGTAGCATTTAGACTAGGACGTTGTTCAATTGGCTTTATCAGATGACATTACTATCCTAGTCAACTCTAGCACATTCTAGAGTGCTTGTTTTCAATATTTTTCTACACTTGTCTAGAACATTCTAGACCATGACAAATTACATGTTCCAACAACAATTCCCTAAATATGCTAAGATTGTATCCCGGTGCCACCAAAAGTACAACATCAATTCCTAAGTTCACTTGTGAAAACTAATGGTATGTGTACAAACGATACTGGGTACACCTAATATAAATTGATCTCAAATCATAGCTTATTTCATTTTTAATCAAGTACTTTCTAGAGCATACACAGACTAACCTACAGAACTCTTTCCCATTTACTAATTCGGATTAGCATTGCAGGTGCCACTATTACTGGAAATATTAGCACAACCACCAACCAAAATCAAAGTCTTATACCTGAATTACACTCATCAATGACATAAAGAAAATTATAAAATAGTTAAATTCATTAACCTTAACCATAAATTCCACATAACGAGATATTTAGGAGCTAGAAACTCCAAGTTCTAAAATGAGACAGATTCAGCAAGAATAGAAAGAAAGGATTAATAGATAGTCTTTTGGCGCTATCTTGACTGCGAAATCAATTATCAGAGCACAAGCAAAACTACCAATTATCATCATCAAGATTAATAATCTACACATACAAACTCATTAATAAATTTGTAAAACGGTACACGTTTCTTCAGGGTATTTCACCGAACAACATACATGCACAAGAAAACTTAAATTAAGTTTGAGAGGAATACCAAATTTTGGTGACCTAGGATGAGAAGAAGCTAATTCATGAGCACCAATAATTTTACCAGGCCATCATGATCCATTTCATCAAAACTTAATGCAATTCAATTATTGTGTAAGCCAAACCTTTAGCCAAGAAAATCCCTCTCTTAGATCTTCTGCATAACCCATCAGACTCACTGCAGCAACGAGTTTGTTTGATCTCAAATTTCACCGTTAACACCACAAAAGGAAGAAAAGAGAATTACGGGATACCCCCTCTCTGCTAGATTTCATTTCTGGTAAACCCAATCTTCCTTACACAACCAAGACTAAAAATCACTTTGAATCCTCTCCCAAATCTACCTAATTAATTGAAGGCAACGAAATCAATTTCCTATGGATTTTTTTTTTTAATCACCGGAGGAAAAGAAGATGGAAAAGAAAACGAAGAAAAAGAATAACCCCATTAACATCTGCATCTCAATCATAAATCCACAAAGCTCACTCATGTGAAATCTCAGTCATGTTTCCTAAGTTTTCTTTTCGTCGCAGAGAAAGGGTATGGAAGAAAAGAAGAAAAAAAACACCCCACGGATTTTCCTTCCTTCCAAGAAACTATAAAATGTCTTGCCCTCGTTCTCTCCGTCTCGCTGTGACACGTGCTTAACTGCATGGCTCACTATTCTAGCACCCAATAATTTTGTTAAGGCAGACTCTCTATTTAGACACCAACCCTTATCATTGAGGCAACCTAAATAGTGTTGGAAATACTTGATATCAGAGTTTTAGGCATTCTCAGAGCAGAATTCGGATAATGGGTTTAGTTAAACCCGATAAAGAGTTTGGAGTCTTACAGTCTTTAGTATGAAGCCCTAGACTTCACCAGGACCTGATGGTTTTCCACCAGGTTTTACCAGCATATGTGGGACATTATAGGAGAAGATACTGTTAAAATAGTTCACTGCTTTTTTCAAGGTAAGTTACTTTTAAAATAAAATAACCGTAATTTTATTTCTCTTATTCCTAAGGTAGATTGTCCTAATATTGTTGGTGACTTTGGACCCATTAGCTTATGCAACACTTCTTATAAAATTATATCTAATATTCTAGCTAATAGGTTAAAGCGCCTCTTTCCTAAAATCATTAAACCTTATCAAGCTGCATTTATTCAAGGAAGGCTCATGACTGATAACATTGTTATTGCTCATGAGCTGGTTGATACTATGAAAAGGAATAAATCTAAAAAAGGTCTTATGGACCTGAAATTAGACATGTTTAAGGCCTTTGATAGGATAGGGTGGTCCTTCCTTGGAGATTGTCTAAAAGCTCTAGGTTTTTGTGATGATTGGTGTCATTTAGTCAACCAATGTGTTTGTGCTGTGTCTTCCTATGTTATGCTTAATGGATTGCCTAGTGACCAATTTTGGCCATCTAGAGGATTGAGACAGGGTGATCCCCTGTCTCCTTACCTTTTCATTTTGTGTATGGATGTTTTATCCAAAAATCTCATTGATGCTTAAGCCAAAAATAATATTAAATGTATTAAAGTGACACAATCTTCCCCTGTTATGTCACATTTATTTTTTTTTGCAGATGATTGCTTAATTTTTATGAAATCTAATGTAAAATAGGTAAGAAATCTAAATAATATTCTTGATAACTTTAGTAAAGCTTCTGGTCAAGCCATCAATTTTGATAAATCATTCATGTCTTTTAGTAAAAAAACTGATAACCAGGTGAAGCAGGAAATCACTGGAATTCTGAACATTAAAAATATGGCTTTCAAAGATAAGTATTTAGGTGTTCCTCTATTGCTACAATAGGATAAAAGTGAGTCTTTTTCAGGTATGTTATCTAAATTTGATTGTAGATTATCTTTATGGAAATCTAAACATTTTAATCAACCTGGTAGGACTGTCCTTTCTCAAAATGTTCTTGGATCTATAACAACTCATCAAATGGATGTCTTCCCTATGCCAAAAAAAGTCACAGATAGAATAGATAGTATCCAAAGGAATTTTTTTTGGAATAAGGACAATAATGGTAGGAAATGGTTCCCTAAATCTTGGAATGTGGCTAGCCCAAAACATATAGGTGGTTTAAACATTAGGAAAGGTGTTGAATTCAACAAGGATCTCCTTACTAAACTTGCTTGGAGATTAGTTAATGAACATGATGCTTTATGGGTGCGAATTATGACCTACAAATACTTTCCTGATTTCAATCCTTTATCTGATGCCATAAGAAACAATGGGTCATGAATTTGGAGAGGGATTTGTCATGGTCTAGAGATTGTTAGAAAAAACTTCTGTTGGGAAATTGTTAATGGTAATGATATTCACATCTGGAAAGATGTTTGGGTGCCAAGTCTAAAAAAAACATGTGCCTAGTGATAGATATTCTAGTCAAATGACTAAGGTTTCTCAGCTAATAGATAATAATACCAAAAATTGGAATCTTAATTTGTTATATGCCTTATTTACTAATGACTTTGTTGAGAAGGTTTTGAGGATTAGAATACCTATGATAAGTAAAGATCAACTAAGATGGTTGGGTACTAGAAATGGGAATTTTACTGTTAAAACTGCTTATAACCTCTTGTTGCAGGAATCTCAAGTAGTTCTTAACATTCCTGTTATTAATTTTCCTTAGAAAAAGTTATGGAAAGTTCAACTTCCTCCTAAAGTTCTTCACTTTGTTTGGAGAATTATACAGAACTGTGTCTCTACAGAGATAAGCTGCATAAAGTAGTTAGTAATATTAAGCCTATATGTCCCTTGTGTAAGACTGCTCAGGAATCTTGCCAACACCTTCTAATGGATTGTCATGTCTCTCAAAGAATTTAGTTTGCTCTTGACCATACTCTAGTACCTTTGCCTTTAAACAATAATATCTGCTCCTAGTTAACAAGTTTGTTTAATGCTAATAATTTTTGGGAGACATCCATGCAGGCTAAGGTCAGATACATATGTTGTATTTTCTGGTGTATTTGGAAACAAAGATGTGAAATATTCTTTGGTAAGAAACAATTAAATGTTACAAGCTTTATTCATTTTGCAAGAAACTTTGTTAATGACAGTGAAAATGCAATTTTTCCGGTGACAAGGTCTAATACAGCAAGTGTGATAAGCTTATGGCAGGCTCCGGCTGAGCATTGTCTGAAATTAAATTTAGATGCTTCTTTATATCCATGAATCATCCAATGGGTTTTGGACTAATTCTTCGTAATCATGCAGGTGTTTTCTGTGGAGCAACAGGGGGAAATGGACAAACAGTAGATGAAGAGAAAGCTGAGACTATAGCTGCTCTAAAAGCTATGAAGTGGGATAAAGAAGAAAACATACAATTTCTGAAATTAGAAGGAGATTGTATTAAGAGAAAAATATCGTTTGGTCCTTTTTTTAGGTGGGTCTATGTCTGTTAGGTCCTTTGGTCAAACGCCTTTACTGTTTGGTCCATAAATATTTAAAAATATTAAACTGACAAAAATACCCTTCCGTATTAATTTTTACTTATTTTCTTGTAGCACTTCATTCCAGAAATGAAGTCCATATAAAAACCTAAAAAAAACAGACTTCATTTCAGAAATGAAGTCCATATAAAAACCTAAAAAAACAGACTTCATTCCACAAATGAAGTCCATATAAAAACCTAAAAAAACAGCCTTCATTCCAGAAATAAACTCCATACAAAAAATTAGTTATGTTTATTAATATGATGGTAAATTAGCTAAAAAATCTGCACACCAGCGGAGAGAAAAAAAGAAATTTATTAAGCACCACTTAATCTCTTTCCTTTCTTATCAATTTCCCGCTTTTCTCCACGTATTCTAATGCGAATGCGCAGAGCAGATAGAGACGAGGAGGAATCATTTGAACACTTCAGCCATCTACTTGTACTTCTTTGCTATGTTAATAAAAGATATTTTTTCAAGAACCCGGATTAAAAGTTAGAACAAAATTTTGAGCAGTCAAAGCAACTTTTAAATAATTTTGAGCTAAAACCTTGACATTATTTGTTTTCGCTTTGAAACGTGTCTCATTTTTCCAAAGTCATGCACGACGATTCCCTCCCTCTAGTCTTTTTTTCTGTACGCCCCACACTCCAACGACCAAAACTCCAATAAAAAAATGGAGACTCCATTAACAGGAGGAAAAAGAATAAGGAAAAAAAATATAGAGAGATTAGATCAGGAAAGATGAGAGAGAAAGTAAATCTGAGAATGATTTATTCTCTCTTACTTTTTGACTATATATATGTGTTTGTACCATGTATAAAATATACGGGAGGCCCGCAAATCAATACAGGGAGGCATGCAGGGCAGATTAATGCCAGGAGGCATGCAAGGCAAGTTACTAGGCATGCAGGGAGTTATATGCAGAATTAATGCATGCAGTATTAATTCTGGGAGGTTTCATGCAAAATTAATTTCAGGAGGTTTCATGCACAATTAAATCCAGGAGGTTTCATGCAACATTAATTCCATGAGGAAATAAATACAAATTTATGTTTACCTCATAATAAGGGTAAGAGCTAGTTCAAAATTGTATAAATATAGAGAAATGTAATTCTGATGGAGGGGAAAAAAAAGGGAGAGGCTAGCTAACACAGAAAAAATCCATTGTGATTCTACATATCAATAAAAACATCACTCCTCAAGGGGATTCATCTGTGGACGTATGCACATCTTGCCGAACCACGTAAAAACCTGTGTCACTTTTATTTGTTCTTCAATTCGCCTCCAACCCTAAATTCACACCAATAATCCATTCATCGTGTTTCGTGCTCAAAAGTAATTGTGGGTGCAAACATTTGCGCCGACTAAGGGGATTCGTGTAAAACAATCGTGTTTTATCATTGAGATAGGTGCGTCAAAAGCTCAAAAATCATGCCACGGATTTCCATGCAAAAATCAGCACCGTTCGAGTGCCACATCAGCCATGCCGTCCCAGTCAGCAGTAACACGTCAGCACTTCTGCATTGTCATCACGCCACGCCAGCAAACGCACCCGCTTCATCCAAATCTTGTTTCGTCAATAACTTATTCGTTTGAAGTCCGAATTGAGTGATTTTTTGCTCGTTAGAACCATTTTTCAATTCCCTACAACATGGAAGCAAAAATTTCTGTGTTCGAGAAACTTTTATATGCACTTGGGGCAGCAACATGATCGAGTTCGAGGTTCGTGGATAACGACACGATCGAGTTCGTGGTTCGTGGATAGGGACATGATCGAGTTCGAGATGAGGATTGCATAGACCCTTCAATATTTATCCTTGCATCACTTTGCAAGCACCTAAAGCCTCACCTTGCACGTGAGCACATAAGTCTTGCTTTTATCGCAAGCATAAAATCTCGTCTTGCACGCGAGTATGAAAGACTTGCATCTTGGCAAGCATAAAGTCTCGTCTGAACCACGAGCCCAATGCCCGATATTGGCTCAAAGACTCGTACTCAACACAAGCAACAGCCAGCCTGCCCGAGCAGCAAGCTCTAGCCTTGTTACGTTGAGAGAAAAAAGTCTTGCCCCAGCCGCAAGCACACACTACATTCTACTCAAGACTTGACTAGCTATCGAGCATCACAAGTCCACCACGTGGCAAAAAGTCTCACCTAGCACGTGAGCAAATTTTATTGCAGGTTATCACAGTTGGGGGTGTCTTTGTAATGTCTCTACTCACGCTTGGGGGAGACTGGCGAGTTACGTCATCGACGATCGACGCGAAGGAAAAACAAAATTCTTAACCCCCAACAAGTTGGAGGTTAAGAGGGGGCGATGTTTGTACCGTGTATAAAATATACGGGAGGCCCGCAAATCAATACAGGGAGGCATGCAGGGCAGATTAATGCAGGAGGCATGCAAGGCAAGTCAATAGGCATGCAGGGAGTTATATGCAGAATTAATGCATGCAGTATTAATTCTGGGAGGTTTCATGCAGAATTAATTTCAGGAGGTTTCATGCACAATTAAATCCAGGAGGTTTCATGCAACAATAATTCCATGAGGAAATAAATACAAATTTATGTTTACCTCATAATAAGGGTAAGAGCTAGTTCAGAATTGTATAAATATAGAGAAATGTAATTCTGATGGAGGGGGAAAAAGGGGAGAGGCTAGCTAACACAGGAAAAATCCATTGTGATTCTACATATCAATAAAAACATCACTCCCCAAGGGGATTCATCCGTGGACGTAGGCACATCTTGCCGAACCACGTAAAAACCTGTGTCACTTTTATTTGTTCTTCAATTCGCCTCCAACCCTAAATTCACACCAACAATCCATTCATCGTGTTTCGTGCTCAAAAGTAATTGTGGGTGCAAACAATATGATCCTTATCCAAAAGGGTATTTCTGCCACTACAAGGTGACATTTACATCATCCATGACATCAGCGTAGGACCAAACAATAATTTTTAGGACCAAATTATGATTTATATTACCAAATAGGACCAAACATCCATTTGACTGGGTCAAATGGACTAGACTCTCTCTAATATATTATTCCTAGGACCTAATGGTATTTCCTACTTGTATTAATGTGGTAAATGCTATTAATGGTAGTTTAGGATCAATAAATTGGACAACAAATAGTGTTGTTCAAAAATGTATTTCTATTTTGAAAAACTATCCAAATTGATCTTGTACTCAAGTTAAGAGAGATGCCAACAGTGCAGCTGACTGTTTAGCAACGCACTCTAGAGTTTATGCTTGTAGAATATCATATATTCATCCACCAGATTTCTTGTAAGGAAAACTGGATAAGGATAACAACCATGTACCAAGTCAATAATTTTATATGAATTCGATTTTTTTATTTAAAAAAAAAAAAAACAATAAATTTCAAGGAGAAGTCATGGACCAATACTTTTTTAGCACGTCATGAGAGGAAAAATTTAAGAAAAAATTAAAACGTATTTAATATTTTTTAAAAAATTAATTATTAATTTAAATAGACCGTGCCGTAAAACTAGAGGTGTAAATTCAATGTGCCAAAGACGAGCACAAAGCCCAGCCCAAAGACGCTAAAATGTGAGCAAATTTCCAGCGACAAAGACGTGACTTAGCCAAAGACCACGACAAAGACGTTTGTTAAATGGGACGTCCGGGTTTGACTAATTGGCACAAGAGAGCACAAAGACAAAGACGCGGCACGGATAAGCACGTGGCCCAGCCCAGCACAGCACGTTAAGAGAGCACGTCATAACATGTACAAACACCATATAACAAGGCATAATACATCACATCTTTTGTATATTTCACAAAAGAGTCAATATTCTAGCTAGTTTTTAACATTTTATGTTGGGTTATTTATAACAACACATATAATACCTTAATATTTAGAAAATATATTTCAATATCATTGTTATAATGTCGTCACCTATATTTAACTAGAACATTAATTTGCATGACAATAATCCAATTTTATATTTGATGGGTTATTTCTTTTTATTGAATAAACTTGTTAATTTTACTTGAAATAATTTCAAATGATATGTTGTATAATTAAATTCTTGTGATAATGTCCGACTTAATATATACATTAAGTGATTTCAAATTATTTATAACACGTGTGCCAAAGACAAGACAAAGACGCAAGACGTTTATTCGTGTCTTTGTGCTCGTCGTGGGTTGTCTTTGTGCCTAGCTTTTGACTAGTAAAGCACAAAGACGGCACAAAGACGTTTAAATCGTTGGCACAGCACAGCACGGCACATGGCACGTGAAGCACGCGACTTCGTGTGCCGGGCTGTGCCGGGCCGGCACGTTTTACACCTCTACGTAAAACTACCTAGTATCTCCATTTCTCCAATTTCCCCTCTAACAATTTGCTTATAAAATTTCTCGTCATTTATGGCGTTTTCCTATTTTTCACATCTAAAAGCCATGTTAGTTTAGACTATGATTTTTCTTTTTCTTTTTTGTCTCTTTTTCTTAACATTAAAAATATAAAAAACCATTAAAATTTTAGTTTTGCTTTTGAAATTTGCATAATCATGACCGTTGATATTTGTGAAGAGATTATGTTTGTATTTTGCAAATGAACTAGGTAACTCATGTCATTTCTCTTCTACCCCTATAGGTAAGTCATGCTTTCTTTGCTTATTTAAGCATCCACATATCAACCTATATATATATAGTATTAGCTAGCCTAGAGTTTAGCTCTATAGAAGAAAAGAAAAAAACACATAATCACAAAATGAAGATCCTGCTTGCGTTTTCGTGTATTTTCATTAGATTTCTTCTTGTCGCTTCACAAAATATTGAAGATGCATATTGCCCCATAGAAGAAGAAGAAGGCTTCAATATCGTAAGAATTTATCATATAATCATATGTATAGTTTGATGGTTTTACTTCTTTTTTTTTCCCAAACAAATAACTTATCATCTGCTATTTTGTAACAGGATAATTATATTGGAGGAGATGCCTATTTCGAGCTCAGATTACTATGGGGTTACTCGCTATGCAATATTGATGGCAACCCTAACTGTACATCTCCGGTACCGAAAGCATTCACCATTAAAAGCTTTTGGCAGGAGAGCACATTTCATGGAACAGTAGCATCAAAAATCGAGTTCAACCTAAGCAAGGTATGTCCCTGCATGATTTTAATTCATAAAAACTTTATTTTGCTTGGTTTATCAAGTATTAACTATTTTTCTTCAAAAGAAATTAAAGTATTAATTATTTTTATTTATTTTGTAAAAAACAGTTCAATGATGAGCTTTGGGAGGACATGCTGAAGTATTGGCCCAACATCCATACTAATGCAGGAGATCTCAACAACTCCAATTTCTGGGGGAATGAGTGGAGAGAGCATGGCCGGTGGTCTGGTTTCTCACACAACTGTTATTTCATAGAGGCTATACACCTGTTTGAGACGCAAGTGATAACCGATCACGTACTCCGCAATTTCCCCCCTGGACCTCATCAAATTTTTAGTCTCACGCAACTGCAAAGAAGCCTTGGAGAAGCAAATATCAAAGATGTGTTTGTAAAGTGCAACATCAATAAGGAAGATGAACAGCAGTTGCAAGAAATTGGCATATATTTTCGGTATGAAAACAGCCAATGGTCTGTAGTTGCGAACCCAACGAAATCAGAGTGCGATGAAAACGAACCGTTTTTTTTTTTTTTTTATTGATTAGAAGAGAGATTCTATTAGAAAAAGAATAAACAAGGGAGTTACAATCTACCAGAGGTAGAGCAATGAAAACCAGAAAATAGTAAATTACTCAAAGAGTGCATCCCAGTATTATGAGTAACCGAACCGATTATGCTTCGGTATTACGAGTAAATTTATTCTTGTTGTGTAATTTCTAGACAGTAACATTTTTTATTTTAAGGAAATACTGCTGCTCTCTTGATCTCTAAAATTATGAATATGTACCTCGGAATCACATAAATTAATATGTACTAAGCCTGATATCTCATATTGATCATTATGTTAGATATGTTTTCAAATTAGCAACAATATTCCATTGGATATTAATTCTTGAACTGATATTAATTAGATAACTGAAGAAAAACTCTAACTTGCAGGAATAAACATTGCTTCATTCACTGAATACATGCATGGCGCAAATATGCACAACTACATCTACGAAAGACATCAACTATTTTCTCTACCAATTTTTTCGTTTTTTAGTCAAGACGCAAATATATATATGCACGATTACATGTACCAAAGACATCAAAGCACAAATTAAGATGGTGTTCGAGAGTGTGTCCAACATGCTACACAATGAATTTGTGGCAGTGAAATATCTGCACAATTACATATCTACGGATCACCATGAGGGGACAACAATTTCTGGAACTTAAAGTATGTGATCTCCAGTTGCTTAATGTTATCGAATTATACTATGAGTAGTGCAAGAGAGAAGAAATTTGGAAATTTTTTCTTTGTCACATGCCTATCTCGATCACTCGAAAAGATGTATTCGTTGCACACAGTCCTACTACCAATTTTTTTTTTTGTAATTTTACTTAATAAGTTTGTAATTTTCTTCTTCTACGTTGTCAGAGTGTACATATATTCATTTTTGTATCCCTGCATTTACTTTTCTCCATTTTTTCTCTCTGCCACTGTAAGGGTGTCAAGCTATCTCAATTAGTCAGTTCAGTTGGCAAAGCTATAGCCTGAATAGGAAGGAGGAACATATATGCGAACCATAGTATTCATTCAGTTCTTATGTGTATAGAAATGAAAGATTGTTTTTACGTCAATCTTGAGCTGTAAAATATTTGATAATAAAATCCCAATTCTTATTGTCATTCTTCAAGAGACAGCAGGGAAAGCAAGACAATCTTCTTCTCTTACAGAAAAAGAAAAACATGCATGGGTTACAAAAAAGATAAACAGGACCTCATTTGGAATGTCATCTAGCATGTTAGAAACTCTACTGCCAACAGTTTTTAGAGGGATTCACGGTTCAATTTGCACACCATGGATTCATCGAAACTCTACATTACTGATTCTTCCGTTTATTTGTCGAACTGAATTTCCCAAGAATCCTATATATGAAACTCAAGTCTTCTTAATCTTGAGAATTGATTTAGGGTACTCTTCTGCTAAGAGTAATTGATGATTCAGACATGACGTTGAATGTAAGCTGCAACAGAATACTTGTACCGTTGGGTGCAATAATCAAAAACAAGGAAAAAATCAAATAAGCAAAAGTTATTGATACTTAGCTCCTTTATAGTGGAAGTGATCGATTTGATGAAACGGACGAGCTCCCCAAATCTCCGCAACAGCAACAAGGCAAAACTTTGGAAAAACAGAGTGAGTCACGTGTTCAACACGTTGCCCTTAAGACATTAGCGCCCGGCTACACTCAAGAGTGATTCTATAGCCCTCACAGGACGGATATCTCCAGGATAAAACACCCTAATACACCTACTACTAGCATATGTAGTAGATGCTCAACTTGAGCTTGGCAACTCAGAAAAAACCGTTAAGGAAAATCACGAACGCTTAAGAAACGCTATAAAATAGTTTCCCTTAGGGGTCCCTCTAAAATATAGAGCAATCCCTTTCCCATAGATTTTACAAAAGTAGTGAATTTGTTTATATAATTGACAAATACAACTTAAGAAGAAAAACTCCCCGATGTGGGACTAAAATGCTTATATAGTCTCTTAAAACAACTAAAACGTGGAAACTCCACAATGTGGGACTAATAATTTTTTTCATTCACAAAAGAAAACAATAAATTATAATTTTATTAAAACCTTAAAAATTATTTTTAGTAATCGTTTTCCAACAATCCCCCACATGAATAAAACTCAATAAAACACGAAAACACAGATAGATTTTGGTAAATCAACAACCCAATCTCACGACCCGAACTGACTGAACAGACAGACAGATCGTGCATGTTGAAGTCATACTAGCCATTCCAACGTCATCTCCCTCACACAACAGTGTGATGACCCCATGATCATACTATGGATTTCTAAAATCATATAGTATAGAGAGATTTCATCTTTAGTTCCTCACAAGTGAGACTAAAGGTTCCTTTCACCAAAGTGAAAAAGCATGAACTAGTGAACCCTTAGTGACCCTTAGATCCTAAGTTCCAGTAATACCAAAATCATCAAAACGAAAATCACATAAAAAGCGCAGGAAATACCATTTTTAGGCAGAGGTGTCCATGAGGTCTTGAACCATTTGCTTAGTGAGATATTACCGGAATCACTTGCTAGAGACAGTGAACTATGTCTTGAACTGCTAGCGTTTGATGTAATTCGCGATAACAACCACGGATGATATCTCCAAGGGTGCTGCCAAGCTCGTGCCGTTTTGTCCAATTTGGCCCTGGACATATCCTGTTTCTCAGAATGCTCTAGAGAATAAAAGCTCATATTCTCATAGGAAGCGGCCCCACTTCCTCATTCAGATAGGTGAGTTTCCATAAAGAGTGCTACTGCTACACCCCACTTCAATCTTAAATTAAAACTATAGAACTCATTAAGACTTCTTAAAAGTCATCCTTCACATGCAGTCACACTATCACGTCTACACCATAGGGAAGGGACAGAGAATGAAATTCTCTGATAGTGTTTACCTTTACCCACCACAAATTAGTTGTCTCATTCGAAACCTTGATCATGGGATCTCCAGTCAGCAAGGTTGAGTATCCTTCATGGCAAGTTTAATTTATGAGCTTAAGCCCCATCCCCCTAGATGCATTTCTAACTATCTCTTAGGATAAACCTTTCGTCAAAGGTTGCGCGATATTCTCCTTGGACTTTATCCAATCAATGGAAATAACGCCAATTAAGATTAGTTATTTTTAGCTTTAGCTATTATAGCTTGGCTAACACAATGTATAGATATAGATGGCACAGGCCTATGCCAGAGAGGAATGTCTTCTAAAAAGCATCTAAGGCACTCGGCCCCCTCTCGTGCTTTATCTAACGCAATACTCTTAGATTCCATAATGAATTGAGCAATATATGTCTGTTTGGAAATCTTCCAAAAACAAACCCTCATGCTAGAGTGAAACCATATCCACTCGTAGACTTAGACTCCTCTGAGTCAACTATCCAGTTTGCATCATAAAATCCCTCAAAAACAGCAAGATACCTTTGATAAATCAAATAAAAGGTAATAGAGTATTTTAGGTACCATAATACTCTACTAAGTGCATCCCAATGCTCTTGATCTGGACTACAAGTATATCTACTTAACTTACTCACAATATAGGCAATGTCTGGACTCTTACAGTTCATTAAATTCATCAGACATCCTATAACTCTTGAGTATTCAGGTTAAGATACTTCATTTTCCTTATTTTTCTTGAGTCTACAAGAAGAATCGTATGAAGTACAAGCAGGCTTACAATCAGACTGATTGTATCTCTTAAGCACAAATTCAGCATAATGAGAATGACTAAGACTATAAATGTTTGATTATCTTTTAATCCTCATCCCTAAGATTACATCAAAAAGCCTTAGTCTTTCAAGTCAACGTTCTCATTCAGTGCATGGTTTTAGTGGAATTAATCACACCTATGTTTGTATCAAGTATAAACATATCATCAACATACAAGCATACAATCACACAGGCATCCTTAACAAGTTACTTATAAATATACTTGTCAGATTCATTAACTTAAATCCACTACACATTATCTCATGATCAAATTTTCCATGTCACTGTTTACGTGCTTATTTGAAAACCATACAAAGATTTGTTCAACTTACAAACTCTGTATTCATAACCTTTCACTACAAAATCCTCAGGTTGGTCTATGTAAATTTCTTTATCTAATTCACGGTTTTAGGAAAGCTGTCTTAACATCCATCTGATGTATCTCCAAGTTGTTTATGGCAGCAAAATCAATTAGCATCTCAACAGAAGTAATTCTCGTCACAAGTGAATAAGAATCAAGGAAATTTACACCTTCTTTTAGTTTATAGCCTTTAGCTACCAACTTAGCCTAACATTTTTCCACAGTTCCATATATCTAACGTCTCGACTCATTTCCATACCAACTAGCAAGCTCCCAAGTCTGGTTCCGACGGACTGAGTCCATTTCAGTAAATGAAGCTTCTTACCAGAATAGGGTTTCAAAAGATGTTATGGCTTCTTTAAGAGTCTGGAGCTCAGATTAAGCTAGGCTTATTAAGAAGTAGGTCCGTAAGAAGTCTCAATTCTAATCTTTTACTTCTCCTAGGATCAACTCTAATTCATCTTCCTTAAAGATAAGTCCTGACTATTTGAAAATAAATCTATGGGATCAACATCACATCTCTAATGAGGTACATGATTAAGAATAAACATGTTCAAAGAACTCAGCATCCCTAGATTCCATAATAGTATTTACACCAAAGTCCGAAAAAGCAGAACTCACAACCAAAAACAATATGCAGTAGGGTACTCAGGATATCTTATCTAAACACCCCCACACTTTGACGTATGCATAAGAAGGTTGTCTATCTTTCATAAACATATGGAGTTTTATCTAATCCTTTAAAGGTTACTCTATTCAGGATATAACAAAATCGTAGGACGACCTTCCCCCCACAAGTTGGCGGTTAATCCTTTAATCAACATGGCATAAATCATCTCCTTAATGGTTTTGTTCTTACGATCAACTATACCATTAGACTACGGTTAATAAGGAGGTGTGATCTCATCAATAATGCCATTTAACAAGTAAAGTTCTCCTATATGAATTTCATACTTGCCATCATGTTCAGACCTAACCCTTTTAGTGGTAACATATACTTTACTTTCAATTTCAAGTTTATACTCTTAAGGCTTCTAAGGCATCATCCTTACCCCTAAGTAAGTATACAAGATAGTACCTCGTACAATCATCTATGAAAGTTATAAAAACACCTTTTACCACCTTAGTTTGGGTTGATTTCATGTCAACTAGGTCTAATTGAATTAATTCTAAGGGCTTAGAATTACTCTGAGCAATTTTGCTAAAAGGTTTTATAGCATATTTTGATTCTACGAATATTTAACTTTTGTGTTCAATATCCAAACTAAATTTGGGTATGCAGCCTACGCTTCCCAGTTTATGCATTGACTTATATAAGTTTACGGTTCCATGTCTACCATGCAAAACATTCAATCACACAAAAGAAAACACAAGAATCAACTACTTCATCAATTTTTTCGTTAAGCTTATATTGACCTTAAGTCTTATAACGTTTCATTCAAAATCACATGCCCTTAGGTATGACAAGTTTTCCACATTCAATTAATATCTTAAGTCTTTTACCATCTACAACTGAACAAGATACAAGATTCTTGCATATGCCCAGAACATGAAAACTTCATTCATGTGAGAATATTACGAGATATGAGCTTCGCTCGACCTTTCCCTTTTATGCAACCTCTCGTCGCAGGTGAGTTACTCATATACGGTTTCTCGACATCTCCTATCCTCTCGATAGGAGGTGAACAGGTCTCTGTTTCAACAAACATGCTTGGTGGCTCCAGAGTCCACCTACTGGTCTCTCACATTGGTTATTAAAATAACTTCGGACATCATGCCACTGAACTCGTACTAGTTTGTTTCAACTAAATTAGCATTAACTATCTAATAATTAAGGTTTTTATGTTGCCTACAATTTACTGCAGTATGGTTAGGATTTTACAAACATAACAACCACCCTTAATTAAAGTAATGCCGGATTCAGTTTTACGAAACATACCTTTCTTATGAAGACTACACTTAGAGTTGTGTTTGATGTTCTCGCCTTTGTCATCTTTGGAAGACTTGTGTTCATCCACATGCGCCTGGTAGCCATGTTCCTTTTCAATTTCATGTCACAATCCTCGTTTATACTCTGACCACGGACACGGTAATTTCCCAATCACCTAATACACCACATCTCAGAAACCTTAGTTCCGAAACGGAAGATAAAATATGAGTTTTGAAGATAATATCTAGATTTACAAACTTCGTTTGAACCACCATATTAAAAAACTCATGGTTACCCCATAAAAACTACTTTAGTTAACAAAACATTTCTGCCCGTCAGAATTTTTCAGGAACGTTTCTCTGTTTTGTAAAATATCAAAAAATTACTTTTACAACTCCAAAAATTCTGAAATTTTACGTGGGTAACTATCAGGATGTCCACTACGTTGTGTCAAAAGGGTTCATCGAAATTCCTTCTAGGTTGAGAGATAAATTCGAAACTCTACAGCTGACCAAAAATTCGTTTTTTGTTTTTTCACTCCATAATTCACAAACCAATCAACCGTTCTTGATTATTACAAATTATAATGTCTTAAGATTGTTGGGTGGAATAATCAAAAACAAAGAAAAAATCAAATAAGCAAAAGTTATTGATACTTAGCTCCTTTATAGTGGAAGTGATCGATTTGATGAAACGGACGAGCTCCCCAAATCTCCGCAACAGCAACAAGGCAAAACTTTGGAAAACAGAGTGAGTCACGTGTTCAACACGTTGCCCTTAAGACATTAGCGCCCGGCTACACTCAAGAGTGATGCTATAGCCCTCACAGGACGGATATCTCCAGGATAAAACACCCTAATACACCTACTACTAGCATATGTAGTAGATGCTCAACTTGAGCTTGGCAACTCAGAAAAAACCGTTAAGGAAAATCACGAACGCTTAAGAAACGCTATAAAATAGTTTCCCTTAAGGGTCCCTCTAAAATATAGAGCAATTCCTTTCCCATAGATTTTACAAAAGTAGTGAATTTGTTTATATAATTGACAAATACAACTTAAGAAGAAAAACTCCCCGATGTGGGACTAAAATGCTTATATAGTCTCTTAAAACAACTAAAACGTGGAAACTCCACAATGTGGGACTAATAAGTTTTTTCATTCACAAAAGAAAACAATAAATTATAATTTTATTAAAACCTTAAAAATTATTTTTAGTAATC